>VDFB02323722.1:53864-64664 GCA_007258455.2 Sequoia sempervirens | reverse complement strand
TTACTAACTCTTTGTAAGTTACCCTGACACCACTTTGTGTGTCGGCCCTTACAAAAAGCCACTCCCCTAAACATAACAAAGGAATCTATATTCTCTGACTAAGGTTTACAAGGTGTACATTTAACCAAAATCAATATAAAAGACCCAACATGTTATAATAGACATCAAATTATTGTTCATAAACAGGTGTCAATCCACCTTACAAATCCATGTACACATCCTTAGTTTACACAAGAACTCAACTTATCAATCCCAATTCCCACATTTACAATTGGTCTGGAAGACTTTGAAAAGAAAACTACGAACTTTCCCAATTTGCCCCAATTAAATACACAACTGAACAAATCAGAAATTAAACATCTACCATTCGGATTTATTAAATCCATTCATTCAAGGAATTAACAAGAAATTATAATCACATAGAGAAATTAACATGATTTAATTCTAGCTTTTACTTTCACAACTTCACAAATCAATATCCACCAAATTTTCTATTTTAACTTCTCTGTTATAAATCTACTTTTTTTAAAAGTCAAATAAAACCATTTTTTTAAAATAAATTCTAAATAACATAAATTAATATAATATAATAATTAATATATATATATATATATATATTATTATTCTAATATACATAAAACCCTAATCGAAAATTATATGCGGATTTAACACTGTATAATATTTACGAATTTGTTTATTCCTGCTATAGACAGCCACGGCTGTTTATACACAGCTACGGCTGTTAAAAACAGCCGATAGCCTTCCCCATATGGGGAAGCGGTTGTGTGGCAGCCGCCACTACCTGTGAGGGCAGCGTTGGCTGCCTCCACAACCGTCGCCCCATATGGGGGCGGCTGTGGGGGTAGCCCCGCGGCCCCCTCCAAATACAGTGTAAAAACATTAACATAAATCCCAATGAAAAATCTGATAAAAACTGCGAATTTTTTTTAATTTCGCTTAAACGAAATTTTATACGAATTTCGTACGGCGATTTAAATTCATTAAATCACTATTATTTGAAACAAATAAATTTTTTTTTATATATGTATTTGTATATGTGTGTATATATATTTGTTACAAATATATATACATATATAAATATATATATACATAATTCATTAAAACAACAATTAATTACTGAAAATGGGCAATAACATTCAACAGGAAATTCAAAATGAAATTACAAACCCTTCAAATATTTTAACAATTTTGCCTCTGTAATATAAAACCCTGTTTTACCCATTTTATTTCTTTATAGTTTCTTGTTTTCACAGTTTTCACAGAGATTTGAAATATGACAATAGAAAATTTCTTTTCTATCACAACTAAAATTCTTCACAGATCCTTTCTACTGTTTAAATAAAATTTTACCAAATTCCCAAGAAGAACACAGGAAATACAAAGCATATCTTTTCTCTAACTTTTAAAGAAAGAACAAACAAAACAAGAAAAATACATGTACTATGATAACTGCCTGTAGGAGAATTCCTTTTGCCTGTAGCGTACAAATCCCAAAATCTTCTTCAAAAGAAATCCCCAATCCAAGAGAGCTTAACTAACCACCAAGATCCTCCAAGGGATCTTCCACAAATATACAGAGTTACCAATTCTAACAATCAATAATATTGTGAAGTTTTACAGAGCACCAAAATATTTTCCCGTGGAATCGAAAAAGCATAACCCTCCTGATTCCCGCATCCAATATTACCTCCGTAACCAATTTCCTCAACCAAAATCATTTAATGCACTGGCACACATGTCGAGAAGTGGTTGCAAAATATCTTCTCCACCACTTCTCGGCAATTTGCCAATTTCCCAAATTGCATGTAATTAATTATTTTAATTTAAATTTACAATTTCCAAATGCATGCATTCATTTTTATTAAATTTTCTAATTTACAAATACAATTTAATTTTAATTAATTTATTTATTTAATTAAATAAGTTTAATCTTTTAAGATCAAACCATTTAACCAAATAAGCTAACTAATTAACTAAATAACATGAAACTAATTTCTTCAACATTTAAAAACACAAATAACAACAATTTAAAGCACAATAAACTAACATTAAAATTAACCAAATTTACCTTTCAAACAATTTATCCAAATGTAGCCAAATGCAAATGTACAACCCATGACTCAAAACCAAACTGACAATGTATAGTGCCCGTGTTAAAGGCTAGACTAGGCAAACCAAACCACCATCCCAACAACACATCCCGCTGAGCCCCTGACACGCCCGCACCGAGCACCGTGCGGAGCCTGCATCATGCACCCGCACCCTACAACCAAGCAGCCATATATATATATATATATATAAATAAAGCATTAAACAGACACACTGTGCGAAGAAAATCATGGATATCATAGGGCACTCACAAGCAAGTGATGTGATTCCGTTCTTCACACCAATACACGTCACAACAAACTGACGAAATAAATAGCTGTTAGTCCATCATAAACATGTACATAGCAATAAACAACTGAAAGTAAACATCTACGCTATCTCAAAGCATGTCTAAAATCAGTAATCACCAAACAATATATCATCATGTCACAGAATAAACCCATTGTCACTCAAAACCAGTGATCAAAATATCCAACAAAATATCATAAGTCTAATAATGTGAAAACATAATAGCAAAAAGCATAAGCATAAACAGAGGGGTACTACAACTTTCACCAATATCATGCACATAATAGATTTTAGGAGCTACCTACCATAGAAGGTTGGATCAACTTTTTCCAATGGCATCAAGGTAATAAATGTCAAAATCTACCTGTCTCAAAGTGTTTAGTAGTTTGGGATGAAACTAATTGGTAGTTGTTTATGTCATGTCAAGATTACTAGGTTGCATTGTATGTTTGTTGTTATGAGAAACTATGCCATTTCAAATGATGACCATAAGTAGTATGGTATGCTTGTCTCATTGTCACAACTAATAATGAATAAGAAAATGAAAGAGCAATGGTGCGTAATATGGAATGCATTGTCTTTTCCCATTCCAATCAGTCACATCTCTATTAAGAGAGAAAGATTTAGTGAACTAGGCCACATGGGAAGTTAGATAATGTCGTAGGGTCACATCCACTTCCTATTATCAACTGGTTACTATGTGTGTATATGATTTTTTAATAGGTGCTAACATGATGAGCTTATGTGTAGCTATGTTTGTGATTATCCTAGTACGTTGGGATATTGGCATCATGAACCCCTTGATAAATCAAAAAAGTTTGATTGGTTGGGGTAGGTGGGGATTCCTTATTCACTTGCTTGGATTTATTTTTTACCCAAAATAAGAAATGATGTGGATTTATAAAGAAATTATTCAAGCTCAATGAGGTGCCATTTATTTAAGTTATTGGCATTTAAATTTATTGTACATGCTTAGTTTTCTAAATGCTTTATTTGATTGATTATATTGTTAATCCAAGAATTCATATGTACTACGAAGCTTTGGTGTAAATTGCTCTTTGATGTATACTTTAGTTGATCCATGCCATGATTATTACCTATTAGCATATACATGCTTATATGAATTGTAAACATAATGAAATTGTAAGACATGATGATGATTTATTATGTCCATTTAAAATGAACCACTTGTAATATTATTAATTAATTGAATAAAGATGATTTTCTTAGTGTATGTTTACATTAGTAGACTGGTATTAATAAATAAATTTGTTGGCTAGTTAATATTAGTGTTTAATGTATAATGAAGATGATAGTAAAAATCTAGTAGTAGCTAAATGAGGTTATTACAATTTTGAATTGGAAGAATTTGTTACTATTGACAAACATGAGCTCTACTTACCATGTCTAAAATAGAAAATGATGCTTAATTGATAAATTTCATTAATATTATAGATATTACAAATATGTTTTTTTCTACTCTCTTATAATACATTTATAACAATATTTTATGCATTTTAAAATTATTATTTCATTATTTCTTATTAAATAATTTTTTTAATTTAAAATTATAAATATTTTATGAAATGATTGATCTTTAATTTAAATTAATGAATACCACACTATTGATAAAGGAAAGCACTACTTACCATATATGAAATCATGAATAATGCTTGAAAACTGAAAACGCTAATTAACATATCTAAAATCATAAACATGTCAAGTAAAGGAAATCTTTAATTGCTTTGCCTCCAATAGAAAAATAATAAAATTCAATGACTGGATTTGGAAGTGTGTGCAGTGTTTTTGTGCTCTTAAAATGCAAGGAAATTCATAAACCAAGTTGAACACTCAAGATTGGGTGATAGGGAGCTCAAGCCAATGTATGAAGCCTCTTGTTGTGTAGAATTTCCCATAATGTGCGATTTGGATGTGTGCTCACTCAAAAATCTGGCAACATAAAGATCCTCGAATGGAAAATGGGTGAGAGAGATGAAAATGGGCTAAGTGTTTGGATAAATAGATTAGAGGATTTTTTATGGAGGGCTAGGATTGTGAGTTGAGGATCAAGAGGTGAGATGCCTTGAGACATCTCAACCCACATGAAGATGACACTTGTCATCATGTAAATGCATGAGACAAGATGGGGTACTTGATAGCTACCATAGGGATGAGCGAGAGAGGATAAAATAGAATTTAAAATTTCCTTATAATCCTCATGGGGATTGAGGAGGAATTAAAAATTCCTCCATTTGAAGGACCTTGGGAAGTCAAAAAGGAATTAGAAATTCTTTGGGGGATGGGGAGAGTTGACCAAGGAGTTAATTAGGTTGGCTAATCAATGATTAGAGGAAGGTTAAGTGGCTAATTGGAATTAGGAACCCACTTGCAAAAGTTGGAGGATGTGATGTACCTCCCTAATCATGGATTAGGAATGTTCACATCCCTAATTATGGGATTAGCAAGTGGATTAGGATAGGTGTAGATTATGGAGGATGGGACATGTGAGGAACTAAATAAATAGTTTATTTATTTAATTCTTTTGAGGAAAAGGATAAAGGGTAAAGTATTTAATTATTTAATTAAATACCTTAGGGATTTAGAGGAATTTAGTTATATTAATTAAATAATTTAGAAATATTATTTAATTAATGTGGAAAGAGGATATTTAGACGAGAAACCTGGGTAAATTTGACCAAACGTAAGTGGTCAAATTTAGGTGTCGATATTTTTCCCCTCTTTGAGATGGCATTACGAAGTGGCATCATTTCAAAGAAGATTAAGCATAGCACCTAGAAGAAGATGGTTAAATTTTGAAACATGCTCCAGTCATTCAAAGGAATGACTAGGAGGAAAGATGATGGGAGTGAAGATGAATATTAGGGATTGAGGATGCCCCCTCGAGAGGACATGTGGGTTCAAGAGAACATGGGTGTGCTCTTGAAATGGATGAGATGATGCAAGGGTAGATGGGGAAGATGATGCAAAATGATGGATAGAATTCAAGATGGGAGGAGGAAGAGATAATGGAAGGAGAAGATGATAAGAAAGCAAGTACAAATAGACTCAAGGAAAAATATGATGTTGCCACAGTAGAGCTACAAGTCAAGATTGATTGATGGTGGATGGAATGTCGTTGATGATGGAATGATATATCCCAAAAAAACACAAGGAGAGGGAAGGATACATCCCAATGATTAGGATTGGAGTGTTGTTGATGAGGGAACGATATATCCAAAAACAACACAAGGATAGGGAAGGATGCATCCCAATGATGATGATTGGAGTTTTGTTGATGAGGGAACGATATATCCCAAAACAATACAAGGATAGGGAAGAATACATGATGATGATGATGATTTGAGTGTTGTTGATGAGGGAATGATATATCCCAAAAGAACACAAGGATAGGGAAGGATACATCTCGGTGATGATGATGATTGGATCAAGACAAGTGTAGCAAGGCTAGAAACAAGACCAAAGATGTGACTAGATGATTTGTGCTAAATTGAATGGATGAGAGTTAGAGTGAGATGTGAGATTGTTGAAATGAATGAAGATGATGGAGGAAAAGATGCTTAGAATAACAAATCTATATTATCTTAAGAATATTGAAGAGATGATATGATGAGGATGGAGGAAGTGGAGTGATGAAAGCAGATAGGATAGATAGATGAGGGAGAGTGATAAAGGATGAACAGGTGATAAAGATGTAGGGTGAGGATGATCTCCCAATACTGGTAACTTACAATTTCTAGCCAAACTGGACATTGAACTGATTTTTTTTAACTAAATCTTCACTTTAGGGCACCTATAGCAGCTAAACCGTGAGGAATTTGAAGATGATACAAACTAGTGATTTGTGACATTTTGTCTGTAGATTCTAATTTATTTATTTTCAAAAATTTTGGAATTAGATTGCACTTCTTTTTCCATCTCCTCCTTTGAAAACTAGTTTTTAACGGTAAACACCATTTTTAAAGAGTGATGTTACTCACTAACACAAAAAAAATTCTATGAAGGATAAAATTATATTTTTTTTGAATTTAGATTCACAACTATGATATCTAGTGCATGGAATTGGTTTCATAGAATTTTCATTCAATATTTTATCTTAATTAAGTTTCAAAGTCAAACCAATTACAATTTAGACATGATTTACTAGCTAAAACATAAATTTTTTTGTATGTATCGAATTCTTTTTTTTTTGTTGGATCAGGGACATCAATGCTTGAAGGTATCACGTTTTCAATTTTTAAACAAACTACTATTTTCCATGCAGAACAAAGCAGCTTGATTTTGGTGAAACCTATGTTTAATCAAACTAAAACATAAAATACATAATAAAACCAAAACATATTAAAATTATATTTGATGGATAGCTCGTTCCGAGGACTACCATCATCCAGTTGGGTATGGGAAATTTCCTCCATTTTCAACCTCAACCCAAGCTTTGAAAGGTAATTTTTTGCATAAATTTGGTGCAAGAAGGGGAGAAGGGAAAAAAAGGGGGGTTCACTCGAAGCCCCCTTCGAGCGAACCCCCCTTGACCCTTTCGATCAAAGGGGGTTCGCTCAAAGGGGGGTTTGAGCGAACACCCCTTTTTCAAAATTTCCCTTTGTTTCCATTTTGAAAAGCATGCAAAATTTGGGTCCCATCATTAAAGGGGGTTTGCGCGAAGGGGGGTTAGAGCGAACCCATTTTGGGTTAGAGCAAAGGCCCCCCCTCGTGCGAACCCCCAAAAATGCAATTTTTTCTTCATGTGGGAATTTTGCAATTTTCCTTCTTCAATGGAATTGTAAACCAGTTTTGTGGGATCACATGTGAGTGGATGGGAAGATGGATTAAGAGTACCGTATAAAAAATAACATGTAGTGAGCACTTAATTTGATATAGCATGAGATATTTTGCACTAGGGTATGATGAACCAAGGTGACTTCCTATCACATGCATATGACTGGTGCAACAATCAAAAGGTTAGTCCAACATCCCAAAATCATGGGGGCTTTGGTAGGGCCATTGTTGGAAAACCAAAAACACAAAGGATGCCCCAACATAACACAAGACCACAAGGATCTTGGTGGGTACTACGCAAGACAACCAAGAAAATACAATCACACAGAAAACCAAGATATCCCCGTAGTTCTACCAGTCAAAGTGCACCATGATATGATGGATCGTGGTGACTTTGAGTTGGTATAGTAGGAAGCTCAAAAGATGAACAAAATGAAAAAGCACCAAGAAACCACAATGAATCTCAAAAATCCTTTTCCATGAGGACAATAGGTGGATGATATTGATAAGGTCTAATGTGAGGAATAATATATCCTACTAAGACCAAGGATGGATGGGAAGATCTTATAAGATCAACATGATGTGGGATAGTTGAAATAGATTGAAACCTCAAGGGGCTCGTGAATTATTTTTTTTACCAGCTAGATAGGGACTCCCTTGGTGACACAACAGACACAAAAACACTCCCTAAAGGATAGACCTAGTGCCTCGGGGGCTCATTGATGATGCCCTTGCCTACATGAAAGCATAGAGGCAATGTAGTTCAATAAAAGATCAATGACAAACAATGGATAAGGGATGATGAGATGATCATGATAAGTAGATTCAATGATGGAGCCGATATGATGACACCAGACTAAACTTGTGGGTCCAAGATAGTCGATATATACAAGATGTGGATTAGGTGAAGCTTAAGGATGGGATAGTTATCCAAATCATTGAAAGATGAATTGGGAATATGATACGATGGATAGATGAGTTATGAAAAGTAATAAGATATTATCAAGATATGTGAAAGAGGTGGGAGTGATGACAATGAGATATAGATGGCATTGGATAGCATGGGGGTATCCTATAGCTAGATACCAATGACAAAGGATTATGAGATGGAATAAAAATAGAGATAAATGGATGGATAGATAAAGGTGGGGAGATGGAAAGATGTGAAGATGGATGGATAGAGAGATAAGGATTTGGATATGGAAGGGGTTGTTGCATGGATAGATGGGAAGATAAGGATTTGGAAGATGGAAGGGATATTTTTGGATGGATAGATGGGAAGATATGGATTTGGAAGATGGAAGGGATATTTTTGGATGGATGGATGGGAAGATAAGGATGGAGAATATGGAAGGATGAGCATATGACATGATAGAAAACAAGATGGGGACAAAGGATCAAGGAAGGGATGAAGGCTAGAAGGAATAATGGAAGGAGAATGGGGTATAATAGTGATATTTAAGGGGACATGGATGGAGGAATGGATGTTCTAAGGACTAAGTATATAAAGCAAAATATAGCCTCTACTTAGATAAAAGGTGGATGAGGCAAGAGGGAAGGCAGGAGCAGGAGAATGGGTAGATAAGCAAAGCAGATGGGATGTGGATAGGATGTACAAAGTGGATAAGGAATATGAATGTATGGATAGAGTGAAGGTATGTTGAAAGGGATCCAAAGCATGTACATGGCAGCCCCTATCTATGTCAAGACTGCAAGGGGATGGAGGAAGGGTGGATAGGATATGATGTGCGGTGGAGGAGTATGATAGGCTGATGCAGTGAGATGGAGGATGGTGTGCTAAATGAAGTTTCCCCCAAGTGTGGAGAGAAAATGGATGGGGGATTTACACATGATTCCTATTTACCATATTTTCATCATGGTACTTGTCCAAGGCGCCTGTTTGCCAAGTTTCACCATTGGCCGAATTATTTCTCTTTACTTTTTTTTGTGGATATATATATTTTTTGGATTTTTTTAGATTTTTGGAAAGTGTGTGGATGGAGATGATGAGGATAGGGATGTGGATAAGTGGATTTGGAATACATGTGATAAGGGGATGGATGAAGGACTCAAGCATTAAGTTCCATATGAGGTAATAAGAGCCCATGTTAAAAATGACTATTGGATGTCGGTACAACCTTATTAGGATAAATGGATTATGCAAGGGAATGGATTAAAGGGATTGGTAGATCTATGATGGAGGAATGTTTTCAAGACCAACATTGGCACATATGGTGGGGGATGTGGAATGATAGGAGGATTATTGGATGGAGAATGTTGGGATGGTAGAGGAGTTGGGATAGTGAATTTTGGGACATAAAGACCCAAAATAGATTTAGGAGATGGAGGATGTGAATTATTTTTTGTTGGATTGCAACTTTGGATGTCGTTATGTATTTTTCATTCGAATTCAATGCATCTTTTTTCATTGGGATCCACATGGTTTTGTTTTTTTGCTTGAATAGGCTTGTTAGCCCTTGGGATTGATTGAGATTTTGGATTGGATTTTTCTTTTCTTCAACATGTCCTTTTAAGAGGACATGGGGGGCTTTAGATTCATGTGGATGTTTGGGTTTATGCATTTTTTTTGTGGCATCCAAAGTTCTTGTAATAGAAATGGGATGGGTGTGAGGAGATGGATGATGTCGAGAGAATATGAATGGAGTGATAGAGGTAGGATTTTGGATATGGTGAATAGATGGAGAGTGTATAGTTGTATGCCTTTGTTGATCCTAATTAGGGAATATGAGAGTGGGATGTTTATGATGGGTGATAGGGATAGGTGATTGATGGATGAGGGGATGAGCAAAATGAGATGGGGGAGGTGATTTTGGGATATAAGGTCCTAAAATGGACTTAGTATATGGAGGATGTGTGATGGTAGATGGAGGGACATAAGGACCTAAAATAGATGTAGGAGATGAAGGATGGGTGATGGTGGATGGAGAGACATGTAAGGATCCAAAATGGATTTGGAGGATGAAGGAGGAATATGGATGGTTTTTTTGAGATGATATGATGGAGGGGGGATGGTGACAAATGGTTTGGTGGAGTGACAGGAAGAGCCTATTATTCTTGTGGAAGAGTCTCACTTAGGATGTAAAAACGTTGTACCAACATTTTTGGATTGTGATTCTTGAGATATATATCCAAGACCTTGGGCACGTGGATTTTCTTTGACGTGGATGGGATCTAAAATACCTTGCTCATGAAGGCCTAAGCCTTTTCCTTGATAGTTCATGGTCTTAAGCATTCAATTTATGGTAGGATTCTTGTTATTTTGGAAGCATGATGTGATTCCATTATTAGGTGGAGGAGGATGGGTGGTGTATATGATTTATTCTTCTTCTACAAGAAAACCACCATGGATGAATGTAAGGGAACCAGGGAGATATGGAGGTGGTGATGAAGGATCATGAGATGGAGATGATGGGATCTAGTAGGAGCTTGATTTGGAGGAGAGAGTGATAAGGGATCCTAAGAAGGATCATGGGATGAAGTGGATGAGATGGTAGGATCCTCATTTAAAGGAGGATGTGACATAAAATCATAAAAGGGATCATGCGATGGAGTGGATGAGGGGATATG
>VDFB02323722.1:0-53844 GCA_007258455.2 Sequoia sempervirens | reverse complement strand
ACACAAAGGATGCCCCAACATAACACAAGACCACAAGGATCTTGGTGGGTACTACGCAAGACAACCAAGAAAATACAATCACACAGAAAACCAAGATATCCCCGTAGTTCTACCAGTCAAAGTGCACCATGATATGATGGATCGTGGTGACTTTGAGTTGGTATAGTAGGAAGCTCAAAAGATGAACAAAATGAAAAAGCACCAAGAAACCACAATGAATCTCAAAAATCCTTTTCCATGAGGACAATAGGTGGATGATATTGATAAGGTCTAATGTGAGGAATAATATATCCTACTAAGACCAAGGATGGATGGGAAGATCTTATAAGATCAACATGATGTGGGATAGTTGAAATAGATTGAAACCTCAAGGGGCTCGTGAATTATTTTTTTTACCAGCTAGATAGGGACTCCCTTGGTGACACAACAGACACAAAAACACTCCCTAAAGGATAGACCTAGTGCCTCGGGGGCTCATTGATGATGCCCTTGCCTACATGAAAGCATAGAGGCAATGTAGTTCAATAAAAGATCAATGACAAACAATGGATAAGGGATGATGAGATGATCATGATAAGTAGATTCAATGATGGAGCCGATATGATGACACCAGACTAAACTTGTGGGTCCAAGATAGTCGATATATACAAGATGTGGATTAGGTGAAGCTTAAGGATGGGATAGTTATCCAAATCATTGAAAGATGAATTGGGAATATGATACGATGGATAGATGAGTTATGAAAAGTAATAAGATATTATCAAGATATGTGAAAGAGGTGGGAGTGATGACAATGAGATATAGATGGCATTGGATAGCATGGGGGTATCCTATAGCTAGATACCAATGACAAAGGATTATGAGATGGAATAAAAATAGAGATAAATGGATGGATAGATAAAGGTGGGGAGATGGAAAGATGTGAAGATGGATGGATAGAGAGATAAGGATTTGGATATGGAAGGGGTTGTTGCATGGATAGATGGGAAGATAAGGATTTGGAAGATGGAAGGGATATTTTTGGATGGATAGATGGGAAGATATGGATTTGGAAGATGGAAGGGATATTTTTGGATGGATGGATGGGAAGATAAGGATGGAGAATATGGAAGGATGAGTGTAGTGAACCGACACTCTGCTGCGATGATTTCACTGTGCTTTTAGGTCTGATTTGTGTTTGTTTTTGGTATTTTTTTGTTGTGTTTTGTGTTTTTGAGTTTTGTGCCAATGATACTAATGATTTTAACAAGTATATGCATACAAAGGAACTCAAAATAAACTAAAACTACTATGATAACTTGAGTAGACTCAATTTGATAGTCTAGAAGCTTTCTTCATTACATAAGTGAGTACATAAGATGGATAGCTTACATTCATTTCAAAACAAGATACAATTTACTCCATAGATTTACTTACAGCCAAAACAACACAGTGAATAGTGTTTGCTACAGTACCCATCCTCAATAAAATGCTCACAAAGGCTGAAGTATGAATTTCTCCAACCAAGTTTCTGATTGGAGGTCTTCTAGGGTGACGGGCGCCCACTTTGGATGAGAAAGCAGCCACTAAAGGGAGGCGTTTAATTTCCTTTGGTTGTCACAAACCCTCAAAACATGGCAGCTGGCTGTAGATGTAGAAATCAACTCCCAAATCTCCAAAAAATGCAAACAACACCTTCTAGATGGAAAATGGAGTCTCTAGTAGCAACAACCCTTCCAAAAGATGACTTCAATCACTTGAAAACAGCAAAATATGGCTCCAATGATGCATCCAAATTCTGATTTGCAACTTTAAGGTGGTCTTTCACACCATCAAGAAGCTTGAAAACGAAGAACAAAGCCCCACCAGGCTCACCCACTGCTGAAATAAGGAAACCCTAGTCTCCCTCTTCCACAATCTACAACTCACAAAGCTCAAGCAATAAAATAACTCAATAACATACTTGGGTCGAACTTTCTCTTGCCTTCTTATAATTTCTCACTGAAAATACTATTCATTAAAAAAACACTATTCACTTTTAAGTTGTCTTTTTTCACTTTAGCCATGAATAGTAACTGAAAAATAGAAAGTGACCCCTTTGAATAATAGGCACATGGTCCCCAAAGCCTGAGAAGGTGAAATAATGGTGAAGATCATAATTTTAAGCACCAAAGACACGCCAAACACACAAATTCACCACGTCACCATACTCCGAATACCAACACTGCATTTTACCACCCAAGTGCCCAATCAGGTGACCCTCTAAGCAGAACCATTAGCCTACGAGGGTCAACGTAATATGCTAATCCACTGATTCTCAGAAGGTTAATTTGAAGGGGACATTACAGTCTGCCCTTCCTGAAATTGCTTGTCCCCAAGCAATCTCAACTCTGAATGTTGTAGGATGTCCTCGCTCTCCCATGTTACGTCCTCTACTGGCAAGTCCTTCCATTTAACTAGATATTCCCTGATGACCCATCTCCACAACTGTCTCTCATGGACATCCAAGATGGCTTCGGGCACATGAATCAATTTCCCCTCGTCATCTAGGGGTGGTAGAGATGTCGACAGAACCACACGATGTCCTAACACCTTCTTGAGGTGCGATACATGGAATACATTGTGCACCTTGCTTTCTGTCGGTAGTTCCAACTCATAGGACACTTCTCCTACCCGCCTGATGATTCTAAAGGGTCCATAGTTACTGAGGCTTCAGTTTCTCTGCACCACTCTTCCTGAGAGTGGACTGGCGATAGGGCTACAGCATCAGATACACCATGTCCCCAACTTCAAAAGAACGATCCACTCTCCTCTAATCTGCATATTGTTTTTTTTTATTTTGTTCCTTCTAAATGTTCTCACGGAGAGCTCTCATAATGTCCTGGTTCTCTTGTAAAAGATTCCCAGCACTGGGCACCCTACTGTCACTCAACAATAAATCCAGAAAGTTTGGCGCCTCATACCCATATAATGCCATAAATGGGGACATCTGAATTGACATATGGTGGGTGGTATTATAATAGTACTCAAAAAGATGGATCCACTTCACCCAACCCTTTTTTTGTCCTACTATATACTTTCAAAGGTATCCTTCCACCCATTTATTTACAATTTCTGTCTGACCGTCTGTCTGTGGGTGGTAGTTGGTGCTCAGAGTAAACTCGGTCCCATAGAGCCTAAATAGTTCCTGCCAAAAATGACTCAAGAACCGATTGTCCCTATCACTGAAAATGCTCTGAGGTAGCCCATGCAATCTAAATACCTCGCAAAAAAACAACTCGGCAACCTGTGTCGCTGAATATGTAGCTGCTATCGGGTAAAAGTGAGCATATTTGGTGAGGCGATCAACAACTACATAAATACAATCTCTCCCCTAGGTTTTTGGCAAGCCCGTAGTGAAATCCATCGATAAGCATTCCCACTTCTTGTCTGGAATCAGAAGTGGTTGAAGTAGCCCAATTGGATAGTTGTGTTCCTATTTGTTCTGCTGACAAACTGGACACTCTCTGACATATTTGAGGACATCTGGCTTGAGGCCTTTCCAAGTGAAACATTCCCGGACCTGCTTATAAGTTTTGAAATATCCAGGATGTCTGGCCATAGGTACATCATGAAAGGCCCTTAATATTGTGTTCTTCATCTCTAATCCTAGGGTCAAGAAGATCCTATCTTTGTAAATGATAAGGTCATTTACAACGGAATATTTGTTGTCCTATACTAAACCCTCAATGATGTCGGATGCCCATAAGTCTTTGGCATATTCTGTTGTAATCAGGTGCTTCCAATTCTCTGCAATCCTGACTATAGATTTCAAATGTGGACTGCGTGATAAGGCATCAACCACAATGTTCTGAGACCCTTTGACATAAACGATATCAAAGTCGTATGATTGTAACTTATTGACCCACTTTTGTTGACGATCATTGAGATCTCACTGTCTGAGGAAATGCTTCAAGCTGTTATGATTAGTCTTAACGCAAAATTTATTGCCTATGAGGTACTTCCTGAATTTGGCCAATGCATGCATGATGGCCAACATTTCCTTGTCATAAACGTTATAGCTCCTCTCAGGTCCTCTTAATTTTTGGCTCTCAAAAGCTATCAGATGCTTGTCCTCCATGAGGACTACGCCAACCCCTTTGCTCGAGGCATCACACTATAGCTTGAAGGGTTTAGTGAAGTCTAGTAATGCCAGGACAGGACAAGAGGTCATCAATTGCTTAAACTTCTCGAAACACTCCTACGCCTCAGGAGTCCAAATAAATGCCCCTTTCTTTGTTAGGTCTGTAAGTGGTGTTGCATGTCATGAATAGCCATTGACAAATCAACGGTAGAAGCCACATAAACCCAAAAATCCTCTAAGTTGAGTAAGATTCTCGGGGGTTGGCCACTCTATAATAGCTCTGACCTTGTTTGGATCTATACGCACACCATCTGTGCTGATAATGTGGCCCAAGTACAACAATTCAGTCATTCCTAGGTCACATTTTGATTCCTTCACATACAAAGACTCGCTAGCCAAAATACCCAGTACTGTGTCTAGATGTGCAATATGCTCATCCCAAGCCTTGTTGTATACTAAGATGTCATCAAAGAAGACAAGTACGAACCTCCTCAGTTGTGACTGGAAGATCCTATTCATAGTGGATTCGAACATAGCAAGTGCATTGGTCAGCCCAAATGGCATAACCACAAACTCAAAGTGCCCACAATGGCAATGGAAGGTTGTCTTCTGAATGTCTTGTTCCCTCACACGAATCTGATGATACCCCAACCTCAAGTATATTTTTGAGAAACAATGGGCACCATGAAGCTCATCTATCAGCTCATCAATCTAGGGAATGGGATACTTGTTTTTGATGGTCCTTTTATTCAGCAACCTGTAATCAATGCACATTCGCAAGGTACCATCCTTTTTCTTTACTAACACCACGAATGAGGCAAAGGGTGATTTGTTGGGCCTAATATGTCCCATAGCGAGTAGCTCCTTAATAGTCTTTTCTATTTCATCCTTAAGCTGCTTAGGATGCCTGTAAGGTGTGACAATCACTGGCTTAGTGCCCTCCTCCAACTCGATGATGTGCTTAATGTTGCGGTCTGGTGGTCTACCAGGTGGAATCTCGCTGAACACCTTAGTGTGTTTGATCCTTAACTCCTATATGTCTGGGTGATAAACTAGGGTTTTCTACTCCTCTTGAGATGGCATTAACATACACTTAGCTTCCCACTCGATCATGTCATGTCACATGAATCTCTCCATTCTACTGAGAGATATCATTCTAAAATTTCTATCTCGGATGGCTTTCAGCACATGATTCCTTCTATCCACCCTAAATCTCATCTCCATATCCTGAAGGTTAAGAGTAAACTCTACAATGTCGTGAAGCCATTTCATCCCTAGAACCATGTCAGTATCTCCCATGTTCACCACATAGAAATCTGCCTTAAAGTTGTAGTTGTTTAGTCGCATGGGAAGATCTGGAATCATTCTGTCACAGTTAAGAGTGTATCCATCTGCGACCTTCACTCTTATGCCATCAAGTTCTTCTGTTTGAATTCCACGCCTTTCAACCAGCCTTGCATCAATGAAGTTATGTGTGGAACTTGTATCTAATAGGGTGATGATCTTTTTCCCAGCTAAGACCCCTTGTATTCTGAAAGAGCCCTCTCGCTGTATGCTTGTGAGGCGTGCTTCTTGAAGCTTTACTTCCTCCTCTGTTTCGACACCGTTTTCCATCTCATTCTCATATTTCTCCCCCTCAGATTCCCCTTGCTCAATGTGTTGGTCCAATTTATCTGATTCAGAATCCTCATAGTAGGCCCACATTATTCAGTTAGCCTTCCCCTTAGGCCTCAAAGGACAGTCGTGGTTTGCATCATAAGGTCCTTTACAATAGAAGCACAATTTTTTTTGGCGCAAGTCATCAATAGTTTCTTTGTCAAATGGGACTGATGATTTACCTTTAGTATCTGCTTTCTCATTCTTCTTAGGGAATGATTTTCCATCCTTGCATGAAGAGGATGCTTTAGACGAAGACTTGCTTTGTAGGGCTATGAATTCCATGCTCCTCGCTTTCCTCATAGCCTCCTATAGGTTCAGGGGATCAAAAGCTTTGATCCAACCTCTTAATGGTTCCAAGAGTCCTTTGATGAATAGCACTACCAATCTCCTTTCGGATATGTTGGGAACCATAACCGACAACCTCTAGAAATCACCCATTTATCCCTCTAGACTCCCAACCTACTTAAGTCGAGCTAGGTCTCTGAAGTACGTTTCTGGATCTTTCTTGTCAAAGCGTTCAATCAGTCGGTCAACAAACTTCTGATAAGATGTAATTCGATCATGCTGCAGGGTCACCAACTCGTGGTACCACCAATCATGGGTTGCTCCTTCTAGATGCAATGTAGCATACTTAATTGTGTCTGCCTCTGCCATAGGTCAAAGGTTCAAGAAGGTATCCAGCTTATGGACCCAAGACTGAGCTATAACTATCCCACTACCATCAAATGTGGGTAATGTGAGTTTGTTGGTAGCATGCTTGAGATCACTATGTTGATCTCTATTTTGTCCTCCTGGTCTCTTGGTTGGTCTATCTCTGTAGTGCTCTCTTCTTTGACTCAAGAATCTGTCAAAGCTTAGGCGCTCTCTCACCTGGGGTGTCAACAGTTCCCATTCGTCATTAGCAGTCATGAGAGTATCTGCAAACATTTCCTCTCTTTCTTCTTCTGTGTTACCACCTTCCGATTCATCCCTCAAAAAGGTAGGACAAGTGGGTCTATCTGTAGTTCATGAATGGGGCATGATATGCCCTAGGTGTCCCAACCACACTCTTGTTATCCTCTGCAACCTGGTTCTATTGTATCCGTAGAACAAACTGTTGCATCGTTGTTGTTAACCCTTCAAAATCCTGAGTCATCAGCTCAAAAATCTCTCTACCATCTTTGTCTTCATTGTTTTCCTCATTTCTTCTTTCGTTTCTTGTTGGACCCTCTTCTTCCCTGTTACCCATTTCTGCTATTGGTATATCTTCAAATGGGTTATCCTCCTGCCAATTGTCTACTTGCTCTGCCCTTCTGCAAGTGCAGTACCTAGTATGACCTCTCATGTGAAACTTTGACCCTCCAGGATGGCAGGATCAAGGCTCTGATACCACTGTAGTGAACCGACACTCTACTGCGATGATTTCACGGTGCTTGTAGGTCTGATTTGTGTTTGTTTTTGGTATTTGTTTGTTGTGTTTTATGTTTTTGAGTTTTGTGCCAATGATACTAATGATTTTAACAAGTATATGCATACAAAGGAACTCAAAATAAACTAAAACTACTATGATAACTTGAGTAGACTCAATTTGATAGTCTAGAAGCTTTCTTCATTACATAAGTGAGTACATAAGATGGATAGCTTACATTCGTTTCAAAACAAGATACAATTTACTCCATAGATTTACTTACAGCCAAAACAACATAGTGAATAGTGTTTGCTACAGTACCCATCCTCAATAAAATGCTCACAAAGGCTGAAGTATGAATTTCTCCCACCAAGTTTTTGATTGGAGGTCTTTTAGGGTGAAGGGCGCCCACTTTGGATGAGAAAGCAACCACTAAAGGGGGGCGTTTAATTTCCTTTGGCTGTCACAAACCTCAAAACATGGCGGCTGGCTATAGATGTAGAAATCATCTCCCAAATCTCCAAAAAATGCAAACAACACCTTCTAGATGGAAAATGGAGTCTCTAGTAGCAACAACCCTTCCAAAAGATGACTTCAATCACTTGAAAAGAACAAAATATGGCTCCAATGATGCATCCAAATTCTGATCTGCAACTTTAAGGTGGTCTTTCACACCATCAAGAAGCTTGAAAATGAAGAACAAAGCCCCACCAGGCTCACCCACTGCTTAAATAAGGAAACCCTAGTCTCCCTCTTCCACAATCTCCAACTCACAAAGATCAAGCAACAAAATAACTCAATAACATACTTGGGTCAAACTTTCTCTTGCCTTCTTATAATTTCTCATTGAAAATTCTATTCATTAAAAAAACACTATTCACTTAAGTTATGTCTTTTTTCACTTTAGCCATGAATAGTAACTAAAAAATAGAAAGTGACCCCTTTAAATAATAGACACATGGTCCCCAAAGCCTGAGAAGGTGAAATAATGGTGAAGATCATAATTTTAAGCACCAAAGACATGTCAAACACACAAATTCACCACGTCACCATACTTCGGATACCAACACTGCATTTTACCAACCAAGTGCTCAATCAGGTGACCCTCTAACTAGAACCATTAGCCTACGAGGGTCGACGTAATAGGCTAATCCACTAATTCTCATAAGGTTAATTTGAAGGGGACATTACAATGAGCATATGACATTATAGAAAGACAAGGATGGGGATATGGAAGGATCATGGTATGAAGGGATGCAGGTTGTGGAAGGATTAATGGAAGGAGAATGTGGGGGTAATAATAGTGATATGGAAGGGATGGCAAGATGGATGAATGATGTCTCCAAGGACTATGTTACAAAGCCAAAATATGCCCCACTCTAGATATGTCATGTGTGATGAGGCAAGAGGGATGGGAGATAGGAGAATGGGTAGATAAGGAAGGGAGATGGATGTGGATAGGATGTATGGGTAGATAAGGATTATGAATGTATGGATAGAGTGAAGGTATTTCGAAAGGGATCCAAATCATGTATGCTTATGTGCCCCTATCTATGTCAAGATCACAAGGGGGGATGGAGGAAGTGGGTGGATAGGATATGATAGGTAGGAGGAGTATGATAGGTTGGATGGAGGAGATGAAGGATGTTGTGCTAAAAATGAAGTTTCCCCCAAGTGTGGAGAGAAAATGGATGGGGGATTTACACATGATTCCTATTTACCATATTTTCATCATGGTACTTGTCCAAGGCGCCTGTTTGCCAAGTTTCACCATTGGCCGAATTATTTCTCTTTACTTTTTTTTGTGGATATATATATTTTTTGGATTTTTTTAGATTTTTGGAAAGTGTGTGGATGGAGATGATGAGGATAGGGATGTGGATAAGTGGATTTGGAATACATGTGATAAGGGGATGGATGAAGGACTCAAGCATTAAGTTCCATATGAGGTAATAAGAGCCCATGTTAAAAATGACTATTGGATGTCGGTACAACCTTATTAGGATAAATGGATTATGCAAGGGAATGGATTAAAGGGATTGGTAGATCTATGATGGAGGAATGTTTTCAAGACCAACATTGGCACATATGGTGGGGGATGTGGAATGATAGGAGGATTATTGGATGGAGAATGTTGGGATGGTAGAGGAGTTGGGATAGTGAATTTTGGGACATAAAGACCCAAAATAGATTTAGGAGATGGAGGATGTGAATTATTTTTTGTTGGATTGCAACTTTGGATGTCGTTATGTATTTTTCATTCGAATTCAATGCATCTTTTTTCATTGGGATCCACATGGTTTTGTTTTTTTGCTTGAATAGGCTTGTTAGCCCTTGGGATTGATTGAGATTTTGGATTGGATTTTTCTTTTCTTCAACATGTCCTTTTAAGAGGACATGGGGGGCTTTAGATTCATGTGGATGTTTGGGTTTATGCATTTTTTTTGTGGCATCCAAAGTTCTTGTAATAGAAATGGGATGGGTGTGAGGAGATGGATGATGTCGAGAGAATATGAATGGAGTGATAGAGGTAGGATTTTGGATATGGTGAATAGATGGAGAGTGTATAGTTGTATGCCTTTGTTGATCCTAATTAGGGAATATGAGAGTGGGATGTTTATGATGGGTGATAGGGATAGGTGATTGATGGATGAGGGGATGAGCAAAATGAGATGGGGGAGGTGATTTTGGGATATAAGGTCCTAAAATGGACTTAGTATATGGAGGATGTGTGATGGTAGATGGAGGGACATAAGGACCTAAAATAGATGTAGGAGATGAAGGATGGGTGATGGTGGATGGAGAGACATGTAAGGATCCAAAATGGATTTGGAGGATGAAGGAGGAATATGGATGGTTTTTTTGAGATGATATGATGGAGGGGGGATGGTGACAAATGGTTTGGTGGAGTGACAGGAAGAGCCTATTATTCTTGTGGAAGAGTCTCACTTAGGATGTAAAAACGTTGTACCAACATTTTTGGATTGTGATTCTTGAGATATATATCCAAGACCTTGGGCACGTGGATTTTCTTTGACGTGGATGGGATCTAAAATACCTTGCTCATGAAGGCCTAAGCCTTTTCCTTGATAGTTCATGGTCTTAAGCATTCAATTTATGGTAGGATTCTTGTTATGTTGGAAGCATGATGTGATTCCATTATTAGGTGGAGGAGGATGGGTGGTGTATATGATTTATTCTTCTTCTACAAGAAAACCACCATGGATGAATGTAAGGGAACCAGGGAGATATGGAGGTGGTGATGAAGGATCATGAGATGGAGATGATGGGATCTAGTAGGAGCTTGATTTGGAGGAGAGAGTGATAAGGGATCCTAAGAAGGATCATGGGATGAAGTGGATGAGATGGTAGGATCCTCATTTAAAGGAGGATGTGACATAAAATCATAAAAGGGATCATGCGATGGAGTGGATGAGGGGATATGATCTTGAGTTGGAGTGGATGAGATGGTATGATCTTGATGTGGATGAGGGGAGATGTTGGTATTCTTTGGATCAAGCTCTTGGCATGTTTCAACTTATGTAGGTGGCATGATGATAGAGGAATTTTGGATGGACTCCTCAGATGGGGTGGATGGAAGGATGTAGGATTCATGAAGTTCATGTGAGTGGATTTTGGTGATTTTAGGAGTAGGATAAGTGAATTGGATTTGGGTGTCTTTGATGGGTTTGATGGTTCTAGGAGTAGAAAATGAGGATTCAATGGATTTAGTGGGTTTGTTGGTTTCAATAGTTTGGATGGTGTTAGGAGTGGTAATAGGGGTGATCTAGGTGTAGGATGGAGAAGGGCCTCATCACTAATGACCATAGATGATAGAGTGGGATGGCATGGATCTGAAAACTTCAAGATGTGGAGTTGGGGATGTCTTTTGTGTCATGAGTCCTTGGATGACATCTAGAATGAGATACATGTGTATTGTAGGCTTATATGGGGTGGTGGGAATAGATGAAGGATTATGAATGGGTGGAGGATTAGGATTAGATAGAGGATAAATATATGATGGATTGGAGGGAGGATTGGGATATGATGGAGTGGTAGATGGAGTGATATGGGAGAATATGGATGGTGGATTAGGATCATGGAGTGGAGGATTAGGATTATGGATTGGGAGAGGGTTTGGAGAACAATGAGATGATGAATTAGAATTAGATTGAGGACAAATGTATGATGGATTGGAGGGAGGATTAGGATATGATGGGGTGAAAGATGGAGTGACATAGGAGGACATGGATGGTGGAATAGGATATGAGTACATGGATGGTGGATTAGAAGCACATGGATGGTGGATTAGGATAGGAGGACATGGATGGTGGATTAGGATAGGAGGAAATGGATAGTGGATTAAGATAGGAAGACATGGATGGTGGATTAGGATAGAAATATGTGAATGATGGATTGATGTTGGAGAAAGTGGATGGGGAATTAAGGTAGGAAGATTGGGATGGTGGATAATTAGGATTGGAGGATGTGTATGGTGGATGAGGATCTTGACTTGGAGGATAATGAGATGAAGGATTTGGATTAGGGGTGAAGGTGATAGTGTTGTTGTGTGAGGATGGAGGGTAAGATATGGCTAGGGGAGAAGATGGAGCTATGGATGTGGAGTGAGAGGGATATGTAGGGGATAGATAAGATGGAGATGTGGATGATATATAATATGGATACACATGGATGGGGAAGATGATGGATATCCCTTGTCAAAGGTAGCATACAGATTGCTAGTGGGTGTGGATGAAGGCATGATGGGATAGCTTGGATGAGTGATTGGATTTTGGATGATGTTTAGGGAGAGGTGGCTAGTAATGATAGCATCAAGGGGATTTATATCATACTCATCTTGATCAACAAGAATTTCATTATCATCTTCAACATAATTGGGATCTCCCTTGACTACTTTTTTTATTGCATTAATGCAGGATAAGGATTCATGATGTTGGATTGGGTGGATATGGATTAAAAAGATGGGAATAGATCGTTAGAAGAAAAGAAGATACAATGAAAAGATAAATAGAATGGATTAGAAGAATGTGGAAGAAGGGGTCTTAAGATTTATTTTGATATCAGAAGATATTGGATGTGGATGGACTAAAACTCAAATTAGGATGTAGATTAAGCTCATATTGGGATTTGATTTAAGCTCATATTAGGATTGGATTTAAGCTTAGATTAGGATGGGACTTAAACTCGGATTAGGATGGGACATAACCTTAGATTAGGATGATTGGAAGATATGGTGTGAGGGGATCCTAAGTTCAAGGATGCAGCTAAAATGATGGAATGATTTTTGGATGGATGAAGGATCATTTTATCTAACTCCTTGCTCAAATGGGATGATGTTGTGGACAAGATTGATAGTGATTGATAAGATAAAAGTGATCGTTTGGAGATGGATATGAAGAGGAAAATTGATTGGATTATGATTTTGGACTGAGGAAGATATAGGCTAGAATCATGCTAGGATGGATTAACTCTCTGTATTTTGGATGGGAAGCAAATTCACCCAAGAATAGAGCACAATCACCTCTATAGATAGCAGAAATGCTTATCTAATGGTGATGGTACAGATCGGGAGCACGGACCAACAAGTGAAACCACCTTTGTAGGATATGAAATCTCCTATCTAGGGAAGACACATACTTGGGGTGAAATCACCTCTTTGGGAAGCAGAATTGCCCAAGGGATTGATAGACTATACAATCGCATTCGCCTCTAATGGGGGAAAATTTTCCTATTGGGGATGATCGACCAGGCTAAGCGGACTAGATTATGAAGTAGAATCGCCCCTTGGAGGGTAGACTCACCCATCCATAGCACAAAATCGCCTATGTAAAGAAGAAAACTTGCCCTTGTGGATCAGGACTATGGAAAAGGATAGATGATAGCACACAAAAGAAGTGGGTAAAGACAGACTTTGTACTGAAGACGCTCACTAGTATTGCACAAGAAGATAGTTCAGGCAACACAATCCTAGAATTAGTAGTAAATATTTACAAACTTGATGTAGTCCCACCACCTTGAAGGGTTAATACTCTGTAATAATCAAGTGGGAACACCTTTTCTCATGAAGGTGGATAGGTAGAGATCCAATGGCACGGGGTCGTCAACGGACGCGACAGGCTCACCTTCTCTCTCCTCGATAACTATTGTAGTTCACCACAAGGATTTCTATCTCAACCTAAGGGAGTATGTTGTGAGTAGCTTTAGGGTACAATCCACAATCCCTGCACTACACTAAGTCGCAGCTTAAACATGGGTCTTAAACTATACTCAATAGGAAACTAGGGGAGTCCTCGATACACTAGGAGGGTGAGTGAGGCACGTCCATGAACACCATCCTATCACAAGCATGGATTGGGAACCCCAACGAGGCACTAGAAACTCAGACCAACCCTTCACACCTAATTAGGAATCACCCTAGTATCAGTGCTCCGCCAAACACGACACGACTGGATTGGGGTACAACTTTAGTTCTCCCCCCTTTATATACCCCACCGGTACATGTGGTTGAGGTCGTCCCTTGGGTGATGAAATCCCAAGTAGGCCTCCTAAAGGGCAGTAAATGTTAGGCATTTTTGATCCCCAGGCTCGCACGTAGCTTAAGGGGAGAGTATACATGTAGGCTAGCACTCCTAGGTAGACTCACAAATGGAATTTGATTGATTCATGATTTCTAATCCGCAAGATCGCACGTAGCACAAGGGGAGAGTGTACGACAATGAACCAATCCAAAACACAACACACAAGTTAATTGACCCTTTCAAAATTGAAATGTGCCTAGTTAAATTGGGAAATCAGCTAACTATTGTCTTTGACTGCTCATCCTACAAGAAACAAGTTAGTAGTCTAATACTCTAGTCTTGGACAATCGATGGCAAGCTACACAAAAAGATGATTAGATACAAAAGAAAGTGATGAAAAGAAGATGAACATTAGCCCAGGGGAATGGAACACCCAACCCAACCTGGAGAATTTTTTTTGGAAAAGGAAAGTATAAAGCGCTATAAAAATTTTTTACCAAAAACTGATGTTTTTATACCTTCTGTAGACCACACAGATTTGCCCCTATAGGTCACATATTTTCCCTTGTAGGCTTCCAACACATTCGCCTCTGTAACTAGTGCATTTTCCTATCAATATAGGTCAAGTCGATGTTTGCAGAACTGCCCAAGCTATAGCTCTTAGGTTCCCCTATGAAGGTTGCATATTCACCCTTGTGGGGCTGTGAGCGCATTTACCTATTTGGTAGCAGGTTCACCTGTCTAGGTGTAGGTTTACTTATTTGGGTGTAGGTTCACCTATCTAGAAGTCTCAAAAAAAGGCTTTGTGGGTTCCTCCCTGTGTGATGCGGAATTGCTTATGTAGTCCAGAGTGCAATCGCTTGCCAATCTTGCAGAATCACCTATGTGGAGAACGTAACATGCACCCACCCATTTGGATTTGGTGAGGGAGGTCGAGAGCACAATTGCCTCTATAGAGATTAGAATCGCCTTTATATTTCAAAAAATTTGAATCCTACAAAAATGAAACAACATAAAACATAAAATGGACCTATGAGGTGGGTCCCACCGGGCGTGCCAAAAATGGGTGCAGTGCTTTTGTGCTCTTAAAATGCAAGGAAATTCATAAATCGAGCAAAACATGCTATTGGGCGATAGGGAGTTCAAACCAGTGTATGAAGCCTCATGTTGTGTAGATTTTCCCATGATGTGCAATCTAGATGTGTGCTCACTCAAAAATATGGTAGCATAACGGTCCTCTCGAATGGAAAATGGGTGAGAGAGATGAAAAATGGCTGTGTTTAGATAAATAGATTAGAGGATTTTGGATGAAGGGCTAGGATTGTGAGTTGAGGATCAAGGGTCGAGATGCCTTGAGACATCTCAACCCACATGAAGATGACACTTGTCATCATGTGGATGCATTAGACAAGATGAGGTACTTGATAGGTGCCATAGGGATGGGCGAGAGAGGACATAAGGGAATTTAAAATTCCCTTATAATCCTCATGGGGATTGAGGAGGAATTAAAAATTCTTTGGGGGATGAGTAGAGTTGACCAAGGGGTTGATTAGGTTAGCTAATCAATGATTAGAGGAAGGTTAGGTGACTAATTGGGAGTAGGAACCCACTTGCAAAAGTTGGAGGATGTGAGACCTCCCTAATCATGGATTAGGAATGTGCACATCCCTAATTATAGGATTAGCAAGTGGATTAGGATTAGGTGTAGATTATAGAAGATGGGACATGTGAGGAATTAAATAAATAGGTTATTTATTTAATTCTTTTGAGGAAAAGGATAAAGGGTAAATATTTAATTAAATACCTTAGGGATTTAGAGGAATTTAGGGATATTAATTAAATAATAGCAATATTATTTAATTAATGTGAATAAGAGGATATTTAAATGAAAAGGGAGTAAATTTGACCTAACGTAGTGGTCAAATTTAGGTGTCTACAAGAATCTCTTATCTTTTGTTAGAACTTTTTTCATCCTTTAAGTATTGACATATTAGCACTCTAAATCATAAAATTACATCTAGCATATAATTTATTTATAAATTTGTTTCCACTTCAAATAATAAAAAAATACTATTTATCCAGCCTTTACTAGAAGATGAAAAATCTCTAACACCCTTTACCCACTATCCACTTAGTGGAGAATGTTCCTAAATATTTTCACTCAATACATTTTTAGTTGAAGGGTACTCATACATACTCTCATATCCTCTACCCACTATTTTTCTGATGGAGGATGCTTTAGTACAGGTTGGCCTCTACACATATCTTAAGTTATCTACCCAATTTTCTTGTTTGAGAACTCTTCATTGTATGCAACACCTTCTACCAAACTATCTTGCTAGAAGATTTTTTTTGAAACAATATATAATTTCATTTCCATCAAATCACATTTCATTGGTTCTCGTCTTTCACTCTCTTATGCTTCCCAAAATTGTAACATGCTCTGATACCATTTTGTACAACTATGGAAAGGGGACCCAATGAAGGGAAACCTTTTCCTTATAGAACTAAATAAAAAATACTCTACTATAAACTTTACACATGCATTTAAATTTCATTCAAACAAAATCATATCTCTCTATGCTTCCACCAAACTCTATGACATATAATTGTCAAAAACTAGATAGTGAATGTTCTTTTAAACAAATCAAACCCTCACAACACAATTAACAATATGTCAAATCTAAAATTGTTGCACTTTACATTAGAAATAATAAAATTTTAAAAAACAATATTTTTTTTAATCAAAACATCTAATAAATATTTCTCATCTATCCACAAAACTATTCAATTTTTGTACACAATTAATTTCCAAATGTTTAGGAAACCGTGGATTTTATTCTCAATAAATAAATAATATTACAATCCATGATTTTAAAGAAATTTTGAAATAACATCCCTTTTTAAATTTGTGTTTTCAATACATGCACATTTTAATATTTATTTTAAAAATATATTTATAAAAATTGGGAAAAAATAAATCCATGCACTAAAGTCTTAATTGTAAATACACAAAAAAATTGAAGAAAAAAATAAATTTTACTATATAAAGAGTGAGGTCTCATTTAACTTCAATTTTCAAAATTTTATCAATAACTAAATTATAGTGTTAAATTTACAAAAAACTATATTGAAATATTTTTTTATTTTAAAATAATACAAACATAAAATACACTAAAAATATATATTTATTAGTTTACATCATTTTGAAAATCAAAACATATATCACTTTTTAGTTATTCAAGTTAAAAATTTGAATCAATGTTGGTTGATTCCTTTCTAAAATTGTGACACAACTTTGTGCTTTTACCCAAAGGCATCGCCAAATCAAGAGGTCGTCACATTAGGGAATGGTGTTCAAAATCGAGCATTTGCATAACAGCTTGCTCATAGGCCAACACACGTCGATAATGCTTATGCTCACACACAAGTTATTAACATGGTGTTTACATCCATGGGAAGTTACCAAAGGGGAATCACTCTATTCTTATTTTGAGGTTTTCTTCACTTCTAAAACAAAAGGAACAATAGTCTCACTAGGTAGAGGAAGATTGATCTAGCCCGTGCACAGTCTATAGTTTGTGTCATTTGTGTTTTTCCTCTTTCTATCGTAGGGGTAGTCATAGGAATAGAAGGAACCACTGGAGGATAAGATATGGACAATGCATAGGAAGACTTATGTCTTTCGGGTTGTTTTCCTTTTGTTGTCAGAGGGGTAGGTCAATAAATAGTGGGAGCCATGAGAGGAGAGAAAATCTAGGAAGAATATTTACCCAACATAGGTGCCTTCCCCAGTTACCATTTTTGATGTTTGGGGGAACAATATTTGGGGAAACCTTAGGGGGAATGGTAGGATGACTTGGTGGAGCATGTTTATCCTTAACCACTTAAGAGGTTGGCATAAGGATAGAGGCATGCTTCTACATTGGAGTGACCAAAGGGGATGCAACTATAGAAGGTGATGAGGAAGATGGAATAGCATAAGAGGATTCCAAACAACCCTCTTTAAATTGATATTATGCTTTAAATAATAAGTCACCACAAGGTTGTAAGGGTCCTACTAGAGTAGGCTAGAAGTGGTCTAAGGAAAAGTCACCACAAGATACTAGTGGGTTATATCCAATGTCTTAGATAGCGTGCATTGTGCCATTATAATGAAATTTTAAACATTTTTACACCACCAAAGAAATTGCATTCATAGAAACTAGCCATATGATGCCTAGTTTGACTCTTAATAAGTCAAACTTAGGGATGACAACAAAAATGGTTTTTACTACCTTGGGTCCTACCTGAATTGTCAAGGTAGTAGAACCCATAGAAGGTAAAGAGAGACCAACATGTGTATGAATGGTAAGAAAATAAATATCATATTTTTCTTTGTGAAATTCATTAATAAACAATATTTATTTTGTAAGGCTTATCCAAAGGAAGAGGCCTTATCTCAAGAAGAGGGATCAAGTTATATTTTAAGAGATTTTGCATAATGCTATTATAAGGAATTAGATGGTTTAGAAAACAGTCTACACCCTTGAGGTACTATTGTTGAGGCTTCATAATCCTTAGATATAGTGATTATCTTATCTTGATTGTTGAAAGGTTTGTTTCTATTGTAATTTATTGAAGAAGATGCACCAACCTAATTATCAAAGTGATTGGATGAGGAAGAGCCTCCATACTAACTCACAATTTTCTAGTAAGATCAAGAAGGACAAAACAACTTAGATAAGAAAAGGAGTTATACTTCATGAATAGGATTTTATCTCTAAGTTTTTAATGCAAGTATCTTCTGAACACTCTATGTACATTAAAATCGGGGAGTGCATAGGGAATCTAAGAAAACACTTAGACTGATAATGGAAGATAAAATCAATTACCTTTTTCATGAGGTCCTTGCTTACAATGGAAGAGGACAATGAATTTGATCTACATACCAATGCTTGCTTGAAAATGTTGAAGAAATTGATTAATTAATTGATCAAATGTATAAATGGAGTTGTCAAGAAGTGAGAAAACCCAATCTAACATGATATCTTTCAATGACTAAGGGAATAATTTTACTAGCAATGCATCCTAAAAAATAAATCTACTACATAGTGTAGTGAACGTAGAGACATGAAATTGAGGGTCTCTTTTTCCTATGTACTTTTTCAATCTATGTGCTTAAAATCCTTGTGGTAAAGGTGTGTTAATAATGTGGAGGTCTAATGGGCTATGATGATAGTATGGTTGCACTAAATGCTACAAAGAAGTACTAGTGAGGTTAGAAAATTAGTTTTGCTTTTGGCCAATTTTTTGTAGTAGCGTGTCAAGCACAAGGTTTATTAGAGTCATGGAGGTTTGGATAGTAGAAGTGTGAATAGTATATGTTTGAGTTGCTATGGATGTTGCGGTGAAAGAAGGTTGAGATGTATAAAGTGGTTAGGTTCCAAAAAAGGTTGAGAAGCCCCAATATTGCTACCAAAGACACCAGAGGAAAATCTAGAGGAGCATCCAATAGAGAAGCCACCAGGAGGGATAGTTTTTTTAATAGATGATGTACTTACCATATGAATAGTAGCCCTTGACATCAACATGTATAACTGTGTGTCAATGATATTAGACTATGAATCTCCCATGCTTCCTAAAATGGATGTATAAGAAGAGACGTCGATTTGAACAATGTGCACCAACATCCTAAGAAACTCAAGGCCATTGTGATCAACAATTAACATATTACGAATATTATCAACAATAGGTGCACCTTGAGTGTAAGATTCGTTTGATAAAGTTGTTTGAAAGTCTCTTAAATTCTAATCAATATTTTGAATTTGTTCAAAGGGAACATTGAGAGCAACATCATGATCAATAGTAGGAGGAGAATCAATTGGTGAAGGATTGAAATCAATAAAAGGTGGAGAATAGTTAAGAGGTAGCCTCATTGTGTATTGTTCTATTGTAAAACTTGGTCCAATCATTAGAGGACTAGTAAGAGGTTTTGAGTGACACATGTTTAAATGTCTAAGGCTTCTTTTGACTATATCAATTGTAAAACTCATCAGTGTATTACAACACTCAATGTATCTAGCTTCAGATGATAACAAAAGGAGTTGTGTGTAAAATGTAGATGTTTTGATATATATAATTTTTAATTTTTAATTTTATATTTGAAACAAAAAAAAATTAACTTTGAAAGGAAAAACTTATATAGAACATTGGGTTCACTAAAATTTAAAGGTGAAAATTTGATCTTTATAATAGGAAAGTGTTTTCTATGATAATCAAATTTACTATTACATTTGAGTTAATTAGATGCTCTCCTAACACTTTAACTTATCCTTTTTATGAAATTTATATAACTAGGAATGAAATTAATTGATACAAATTCTAATGAAATCCCCAATTGTAAGCTATTGGTAAAAGTATTTGCTTTTGAATAGGAAATTACATTTTAATGACAACAAAAATATAATGTATAGGTTGTAAAGGTGATTATGTATCTTACACACAGTCTCAGCCTCAAAAACTAGCACCACACATGGACACCCTCACGATGCATTATCATTGTGTGCAACTAAATAAACAACAATTCTAGAATAGGGCAAATTTCGATCACTGTCAAATTTTCCAGCAATCCTACACACAAGGAAGAGAGAACAAAAAATTTGGGTGGCTATTTTAGGGGCTTTCCTTTGTCAAACCCTCGTTTATGGTCTTTCGACCTCCACATAAAGCCAGATAGGATTTTGATAAAAGAAAATGACAATGATAGAAAATGATAGTTTATTCAAGAAAAATGCAATATTAAGAAAAGTAAAATAGATCAAATATGATATGATAATATTAGTGATATTCAAAAAATTAGCTTTAAAAGTTACCCACAATGAGATAGAAGTAATTAGTCTAAAAAGATCCATCTGGAAGCTACCACAGACTATCGAAATGATGCCAAAAACTACAGCCAGATTTTGCTTCACACTCCCACCATGAATGAACAACATGCAAGAGCTAAAAATGATTTAAAGTTATTCAAAATTTTGCAAGAGTATTCTCAACCAAGTATGCTTATGTTTCTCAATGACCAAAATAACTCTATTTTTTTTCTCTTCTTTCTCTTCTCTTTTTTTCTCTTTCCTCTTTCAAAATAAAAGTTCTTGGAATCCCTACAAGTCTTGACTGCCAACAAGGAGTGTTACACTACTAGATTCCAAGGAAATTAATTCTCCAGTGGTTCTTTGAATCATGGATTTTTGTGGGATGTCAACGTATTGCACAAACATCCATGTGTAGCACCTAAATGTAAGAAAATTAGACCCAAAGAACCAAGAACGGGCTAATGTTTTTAGTAAATGAATATTTTGATATTATCATGTTATAATTAAAATATTTTTTTGTCATACTAAAGGGGAGGTATCATGTAATGTGAAATTTAAAGGGTGAGTAATTTTCAACACTACACATGTCGAGTGGTCAGGTCTTCATATATTAGAAGGCTTCTCAATTCATTACATTCAACAAAACATTATTCAAGAACTCAAAATAGAATTGTTTCATCTATATCTCATGTGTCCATACATGGAAAGGAAAATGACTATAAAAACTGAACTATGCTACATTTCTCAAACTTTGAAAAATGATAATAAATTTTAACCTTATTTTTGCATGACATTATTGATATATAAAGATAACATCAACTAATTTAATACCTAATTGATTATCACTATTTCTAGATCTTATAATGCAATGTTGCATTGGAGTATGCACTATTGTTCAAGTTTAGTTGGATCCTTAATTAAATATGAAATAGATAAGTTTGTTATAAAAAAAATACATCAATTCTAAACATGAAATAAATAGAACACCTTCAATCACGACTGTCAACAGGAGACCTTCACCAAAAGAAGTTATTTTTGAAAATAATAAATTGGAGAGTGGATGGAATTTGTTGTCCCTACTAGCATATGTGAGGATTCCAAGCAAGAAACTAAAATTGTTGAGTGTGCATTCTATTCTACAGTTGGAAAGATTTGGGTAGTGTTATCTCTTTCAAATCTTATAAGCTCAGGAGATCATAAAATAGTTCATCACAATATCATGCTTCAAAAACTGCACTTCTTTCACAATAGATTGTCACTATTTAAATTTTGTTAGACAACAATTATTAAACCAAATGATGTTTATTTATTTTACCTCAAATAATTAATAATTTCTCAAGAAAACAACAGTTCAACATAATTCATGGGTTGGATAGGATAAAAAAGGTACATTGTCCATATAATTGATGAGGCCATATTTAGCCTCATGAACCAACATTCTAATATTAGAGCTTAGGAAATTCAATAGTCTTCTTTTATCAAACTAGATTGACATATTACATGTTTTGATCCACATGCAAGATTAGTTTTTTAGGTGCATAGATTAGATCCTTACTCATATAGATGATCCAAAGTGACAAATAGTGAGCATTGACAAATCATTTTCTAACATATGTTACAACATTTCATAATAATCAAAATCTAATTAAATATTAAATATAATTTTACTAATTTATATTTAACATTTATTGAATCTGTAATAATAATCAACATCAACTCTAATTAAATTAATTATTTAATTTATTGATTATATGTTTTTAATTAACTTTAACTTTATGATTTTTTTTATTCCTTGACAAAATCATGACTTTTTGAAGTTGTAAATAAGGGAAAGGATTCAATAGTTGACCATGTTCCACTACTTGTTATAGCATTTGTTGATTTAATGCCCAATATTTTTTACAATATTGCATTAATAGTTGTGACTTTAAAGTTGTTAGTCTTGATGATGAGTACCCATCACCGAATGAAATGTATTCCTTAGATCTAAAAAGCAACAAATCATGCGATACAACAACGCACTAATAAAACATGACTTAGTGCACAACTATCGGTCTAAATTTTTTTTGGGTCTTTTTGAACACCTCAACAAAATGTATACTAATGTGGCATCACATTGAATGATGTGACCCGAAAACCTTAGTTATAAATAAGGGACTTGCCAAATAAATGCAGTAAAAAATTGAATGATTTGAAGTTTCCAAATAAGATTTTGAGAAGGGCCAAATTAAGAAAATAAGTACATAAAATCCTCCAATAATAAAAACAAATGAATTTCTTTTATAGAAATAAGTACGATAGAATCGTCCAATAAAGAAAACAAATAAGTTCCTTTTATGGGAATAAGCGCAATGGAATCCTCACCGCATGTGTAAGAAGAAAACAAGTCCACACTTATCTTGAAGACATCCTGCAAATGATCGAATTTCTGTGGACCTGTATTTGTCACGACTCCTTACCGTCCAATATGTAGATATTGCTTACGTATATCAAATCTAGAGCTTTGAATATGGTCCCCGTTTGAGCAGGCATTTGGCTTCAGTAATAATTAGTCTTGTATCGATCAGGCTGCAGCTTTGGATCCCTTTATTTCTTCTACCAGTTACGTATCGTCCTACCCAAATGCTCACAAAATATCTGCCTTCTTGAAAACAACACAAAAAAAAACTGACAAAACTACAGATTGATAGTGATTGATCACTGGACAAGAAACCTCTGGAAAACTTTTTCTTACTAAAAGTGAAAATTTCTACTATATTAGAATGACCTACTGATTGACACTCATGCCCACTTTTTCTGATGAAGCATTTGAGATTTCTCCCCACACTGGGATTGGGCTAATGGGCCTACCTCTTGCCAGGAGTTGCTTCTAATACCACAGTTTCAAGCTCAAGCAGTCCTAAATTGATAGATGAGCACTAACACAGATTCATCTCAATCTGGAACTTGAATGCTTCTATAAACCAGATTGGTTGAATATAAGAGCATGTGAGTCCCAGGTTGAGATGAATCTGTTTTAGTTACAATTCTGGAACATATTTCTTTTATTTGGAATCTAACAGTGAGTTGTAAGCTGTATATTTTGTTCTATCTTTTAATTTCTATGAAAATGTTTTCTTTGTTAACTGTATTTTGAGTTTTTTTATAGAAAAGATAGACGTTTTTTAATGGAGGATTTTATATCATCGATAGAGCTCTTTTGAGTTGAGGTTTTTCTAAATGGTTTCAGTTGGCCAAAGTAATTATATAACAGAAAAAATGGTTGTGTTTTTGATATATCTTTTCCACTCATTTCTGTTATGATTATGTTTTAATTATTTTATTATCTCCATTCTTCCAATCTCTCTGTGATGCAAGCAACACAAGAGACACAAATAAAATTCCTTAAAATGTATTTCTACAAACTGTGGTTGCCGCCTTTCAGAAATACCATTGTCTGTACATCATGTTACAAATAGAAGCTTTAAGCTTGTTGTAAAGTCTAGATTGTTGCAGCAGTTAGATGACTATTGTAGTAGACGCCTAGTTAAGTAGAACAAGCAAAAAAAAAATTGCTTTCCATCCTCTAAACTTTCATTTCAGTCTTAATGTTGAAACCAGTGTGATTGATAATTGGTCTCTGGTAATAATCCAAAGCACTTGTATAAATAGAAAGTTATTAAAAGCTTAGCAACCATACAAAACATGAAATACTATTCTGAGATCTATTGCAGAAACATTTAAATAGATTGATGTTTCTAATTATTTTTAGATTTCTTTTATAGGAGCAAGAATTTTTAAGATGATATTTCATTTAAGATAAAAATGTTGGTCTGATTTTTAAGAGATTTGAATTTTAGTGAATGATAGTTCTAAAACATATCATTATCATCAATTATACTCAATCAATTGAAATAAAATCCATTAATATATTAAAAAAGATAGCAAAATATGAAATATTACTGGCTATGAAAGAAATATTAAAAAATGAAAGGTTAGTGGTTGAAAAATAATGTTTAGATTTATGAAATTGTAACTAAAATTATAAATAAAATTAACTTAAGAATATTGATAAATGTGGAATTTTTAGTATATATTCTATATTTGGAATATATAAAAGATTGGCGATTAACGCAAGTGTTATATATGAAGTTAAAATTAATGAATATATTAGAGTAGTGAAATGCATGATTAAAGTGAATGGAGTGGAATGAATAAAAGATTAGTAAAATGGTTTGGAAGAAGGTAATAAAAAAATATGTAACATGATTTAAGAAATTCAATTATAAATTTTTAGTAAGCTAAATGTGTAAATTAGGAGTTTATTATAGGTTAAGGCTGCACATTAAGAAAGGTTGAATAATTGAATGATTAGTGTTTTTAAAAGAAATGTGTTATAATTACATGAAGGGAGTGAAGCGGATGATAAATGAGTTGTCACACTCATGTGTTCATAAATGTTAGCGTTTGTGTCTAAGTATTAAACCCATCTTTGTGGTAAGAATATATATCACTTCTTACTTAGCAAAACTAGTCTTCAAAACCTATTGAACCATACATAGATCATAAAACCTATTTAGGAGGTATTGTCCTATGATCCTCTAATCTTGAGTATGAAAAACTCATAGAGAACTCATCATTTTATTTCATGAGATTAAATGAAAACCTAGTGTACATGAATTGTCTCCTATTACAACGTATATAGAGTTGAGTTAAAGACACTATAAAGATATAGGTAGGGAATATTATTCTCTTATAAATATAATATATGACAGCTGATTGAGCAAACAATATTCATATGACTTGTTCCACCTTTCCTTTTTAAGGATTAGGGAGGCATTGCCTTAAATTAAAAAAGACAACCCCCCAAATCTGATTGCCCTCAACAATCCCTTTGATGGTAGAGATTTGGCAAATGTCAGTCATGATGATTGATACTGACAAGGTGACGTGCAAGGAATGAAGTGAAATTTGTGTGTCCGAGTGCTTGCTGTTGTGTGAAATCCTTCTAATAATTAAAATCTAGAGTCACGTTGAAAGTAGACTGGCTTCCCTTTCAATTTCTACCACTAGTAGCTCCTCGAGATATTTATCACAACTACCACAATTATGGAACCTTGACAATGTGGAGATATTCTACTAAAAAGTATGTTGTATCATGTTCTAAATGCGGGCCTCAACATTATTGGTGTGTGAATATTTGGCCAATGGCAGACCTAGAAATGTTTGTCAAACTAACACATGTGAAAAGCACGTTGTCACTACGTGGCACTAGAAGCAAAATTACTTTATTTTTGTGGTGGGCTTGCATGAAGAGTTGAGCTAGCCCTTTTAACTAATGGTGCAACGATACAAAGTTGTCATACTTAAAACATTCATATGTCAAGCAAACTATTGATCCATCAAAACTGCAAACTGTGAAGGGAACCAAAATAGAACGAATCCATCAAAAGAAACTGACAAATTTGGAAATGAGAGGAGGAGAAAGGAATTCTAGATCCATAAAGGAATGATCATGGCCTCAAGGTGAATGGAGAGCAGAGCTCAGTAGAATCAATCATAATAACGATTAGATTTTTCATGATTTAGGCAAAGAACAAAGTTGTAAAATACATTTATTTTCTCCGTCAAGATTAACCGTCAAGATTTACATTCATAATGTAAACTAACTCATAATCAAATTAAATTCATTGAAATGTTCTACAACAGAGTCCCCTTATTTCATTTTTAATCAGTATAATTTTTTTCAAATAAATTTTATTTACCAAACTCTTAATTTGGTAGATCTCACTAATCCTTCTCCATAGGAGACATGTAGTAGCCTTCTTAGAGACATTTAATGGGATAGAATCTGCAAGGCATGGTTGAATGGTGTCTCATACCTTTTTATCTAGTTTCTTCCAATCATCATTAGACATACTTTTTGGTTTACCCTCATTTGAAATATTTATTCATTGATCTAGAGCCCTTTAAGGAGATTATCCATTTTAATTTTCCAGAACTTCAAATCAATACCATTGAATTTCTCAATCTCCAATCAAGATGTACATGTCATGGCTTCCAATACACATGGATTTATAAATACACAAATCAAAATGTTCCCACTACAACACACAAAAAAATATGCTTCTAGAAATGTGTGCCCCTCTAATCAAAACCTAATACCAAATGTTGAAAATACAAAGAACTATTGCAATAATAACATCAAACTAAGTATACAAATTTTAATGTGTTCAAGTGTATTAACCAATGAAATGAAAATGGAGAAAGCATGTGAAACCAAAAACCCTAATAACACAACACAACACCAAATGTACATGTCGAAATGGGAAAAATTTAACCATCAAATAGAGCACAAATCTATTAATTTTTTGAATCAAGACTACATGGTCAACAAACTTCTCTCCTGAATCCGACAACATTCTCACATTACTTGTGTACATATAAAATATGTATATTAAACCACTATCTCAAGGCTCTATGAACAATCAAAAACAAGAAACTATCAATGGTTTTCAAAATAAAGGGAAAATACCGTGGATTGAAAATTAGGTGCCCATAACCTTCATGTAAAAATCCAATGCCCATATCTTCTTGGTCAACCTGTCTAAATAAAATGTAACTCCTCTTACACCACTTAAACAATATACTTATTATCATAACAATCATACTCTCACTAAGCCCACTTTCTCAATCCTAGGTGCTCCATGATGGAAAATTAATTTCTTGTCATAGCCCATGATGAGGAAGATGCTTTGTAACTTTTGTTTTACTTCTTTTGTAACCTCCCATGATAAACATCATTATGAATACATGTGAGAGAATAAAATAATAATAAATAATTGTCTCCACACACATATGGGCATCCACTTTCACCCTCTCCATGTTCCTTAGAGATCAAACATTATTTATCATCTACAATTAAAACAAACTTTAAAATTGCAAGGTGAATGGCACCTATTATCCTAATATTGTGTACCTACATGACCTAACTAGGCTCTAAGGGTTATATTGGGGTCTTCCGCATAGTATCAACTACATGTCATACATTGATATATTCATCTCTATGAAATATTTGTTAGTGTTCCTAGTGACAATGTGTGCTTGTAGTCTTGGATGCAAGACAAGGGGCATAGGCTACTAGTACCTCATTTACTTGCATGGGTGCTCCTAGCCACTAAGGGTCTTTTCACTATTCTTTGCCTATGTTGGGGCCAATGTTATTATCCCTTGTATCATCTCTAGCCCATGAGCTTAACATGCTTATCACTCGAGATATTCATATGATTCAAACACTATATTCCTTACAATTATTATTTGGCATGATTACATGCTAGCTTATATTTACTTTTCATGTATAGATTTCCCCTCTCCTATAATTCCTTATATCTTTCAAATGCAACCAATTGTAGGGGAGCATATTTTATCACTAAAATTCTCATCTTGAATTTTGTAGATAGTCATAAGTACATGCAATGATTCATCTTTAGTTCCCATGTAGAGATGTATCAAAATACACACGATGTCTTTATAGAATCCCCTTTTTGTGTCATTTGATGAATGAATGTGTATGTTATATGCACGTTTGTGACTGCTACATACTTTGAGATGCATGATCATTCTAGAATTCACATTCACCTAAAAGAGGGGGGGAAATATAATGGTGAAATTAAATACTCATTGCCATGTCCCATTTATTTTTAGGCCCATTTTAAGGATATTGATTTGATACATTGACATATTAACGAATGACAATTTTGTACAAAGTCGAGTCCATTGTATTATGCCACCTACCTATCCAATACACACATTACTATGAACTTATCCCTTACCCCATCTTTATGTTCACACCCCCCTAAATTTTCCCTACACATACATTTATTACACATAAACATGCATAGACTTCCATATATCCAATTCCCACATTGAGTTGGCCCCATTTTATAATTGGGGTCATTTTTGCAACCATGATTGTGAACTTGACCCTTTCAATTTCAAACTTTAAGAATTCAAATTTTGCCACTCTTCCTACCTAGGGCTAACTAATGCAAAATTTGCATATGTTGTTAGGTCCTAGCATTTAGAGACATTCAATGTGTTCATTTTACACATCAAAGAATTAAGGAATCATGTGCATATTAGTTACATTTAAAATAATTCAATCGGTTTACTATAAAGGAATCTAAACCCATATGAGAATTCTAAGAACATATAGAGTCTAAAAAGTGTCGTTATCAATCTTTTACACCTAAGAATGTGTCCTTTATTAACAAGACAATAGCCCTACCAAAGTATTAATAAATGTCACCAACCCTCTTATCAACAAAAGCAATAGAGGAAATGAAGATCAATCAAGGGAACACAAAAGTAGATAGTACAATTGTGGAAGGTCAAGTCCAAAGCTAGAGGACAAATCCACAATCACGGACCTAACCCAAACCACCAAACTTGACCCCAAACATAGCAAAAAATCAACATAGAGTTTGAGGCATTCGTCTAACAAAGAAATCACACTTTCACAGTAGAAATAGAGAATATTCTAAAATCTTCAATCAAATACATACATTCTTCATCTAGTGAGCTAAGCGTCCATATCGTCTTCATTTACTTCCCAAAATAGTTGTTTTTGATAAGATAAGCAGCATTTATAGGGTGTTGTACCCTTTACACAGTAAGCCCAAAGGGCCAAAAAAAAGAAGCTAGTTCAAAACAAGAATGAACTAGGAAAAAAGGAAAGACCACACACAAAAACAGCTGACAGACAATCGTTGAAACACAGACTAGGACAAGACAACCCCAAAATCTAAGGGGACCAATCTGACTCCCTTAACCCTAGGCCGCGAAGTTGCGACAGATCGAGGGAGTCCCTTTTTCTTTCTCAGCACAACAAACCAGAAAGACTCAGAATCCAAGTCCACCGAGTGGGGCGAGAGAAGCGGATCAACCGAGGCCACCAAGGGCAAAGAGCCACCACACAGTAGGGGAGACGGCAGTGCAAGGGAGGAAACAGGATCGAGCGAAGGACCATCAGAAGCAATCAACGATGTTCGGGCAAGCTCAGATAGAACAACGTCAATAGATCAAGCCAACAGTGGCTCCACAGAAGGAGCTGAAAGAGTAGACACAGGTTCCCTAGAAGAAATAATAGGGCCATCCTCCTCATAAGAAACTTCCGAAGGAGGAGAACCCACCATGAGGTAATCCGAGAGAGCATCCTTCCACCAAGTAGCAGCACCCTTGCGGCGGGCTTGTGGGCAAGTAGAGGCCAAATGATCCATAGAGAATCATCTCCAACACCGAAAGGGGAGACCCTCATAGTCCAAGAGTTGCTTCCAAGGTCTGTCCTCCACCATTAAGACTACATCACCATGGAGGGGTTTGGAGATATCTGAATCAACTAATATACATGTTATCGTAGTGTGCCCAAGCTCCTAAGTCGCAGAGTCAATCATTAAAAAGCATCCAATGGAGTTGCCAATAGCTTCATATCATGAATTCTCCCAAAACTAAAGAGGGAGATTCGATAGACAGACCCAAACAAGTCTAGTGTTCAACGGCTTCGTGAGGGGATTGAAAGATCGAGACCAAGGTCGAATGGACAAAGAATGAATCCCCCACATTCATCCCCTATCCAACACAGTCGTGCTCCATGGAGGAGGAAAAGGTTGCTAAAAAGAAACCCCTAGCACTGGGGTAGAGCTCAATCTGCCCAGAGACCACCGGCTTCCAAGAGGTGGAAACCCAGTTATGGAGATCAAGAAGGGAGGGTCATAGGTCATTAAACCTGCAAACCACCCCCTGTTTCAAATAATAATCCTCGTTCTCAACAACTTCAGGTCCACAGACCACAACAGGGGAATCCCTAGCACAGGTCAAAGGACGAACTTGAGATTTAGCAGGAGGTCGAGCACCCCCTTTAGCAGCTTCGGAGAAGGACTTCACCCGACGCAAAGAACCCCCAACAACCGGAGCAGGAGGGACATTCCTTTGTGCAGCGAAAACAGGGACAGAGCCCTCAACTCGCACAACATCACCATACGGAATAGCAATCTTAGATGCAACCCCAACCACGTCTGGCGACCACCCAGGAGATTCGACCCCAAACGTAGAACGAGTATGGTCTACGCATCCATCCAAACCCCACCTAGTTGCATCAGCAGCACCACATGCCACACCAGAGTGCACTTTAAAGGCCAGAGCAGAGAGGACAAACCCCTGCAGAGCCCCATCGACATTCGCAGCAGAGAAGGAAGGAGAAAAATCCATTGGCTCCCGCCTAGCTCCATCATTTTAGAGTACTCCCAAAGATGTTGAAGATAAGAATTGTAAGAAATATAAGAAAAGTTTCCCAAAACAATTGTTGCAATTAATCTAATTTATTAATTCTAGTTGTCATTGTTTAAACTAGGTTCATTTGTGCTTAATTGGTTTGTGAAGTTTGTACAGAAAAATCAATGCTTTATAAGCACATGCTACCAATGCAAATATATCCCCAATTCATCATAATATAATTTGCATATTATTTGGTGTATGTGTATCATGGTGTTAGTTTCAGTTTTGTATGCTCTACTATTTTCAATAGGATATTAGAGAATTCAATCGTGGCCGGTCCTTGAGACTGAGGAAGAAAGATGTAAGGGTAACCAAGGATCCAATGTGGGTATTGTATGCCACCTACACAATAGATTTTTCCTATATTTGAAAAAGCGTCTTCTAAAGTCTGTCATGCCAAGATTTATTTTTTCCAATCGCAGCTCGTGAATCCTTGCAAAACAATTCGTGTTAATAGTGTATTCAGTATTATCAAAGTGATCACTGTTGTCATTCAAGTTGCAATCAAATAACACCCAACCATGTTAATTGAAGAGGCAAATGTGCTACTGTGAAGACGTCTTCCTAGTGACAATCTTAAGGTATAACAAGAGCACTCAAAATCTTCATGAGCAACTGCCTATCAATGTATCCAAGACTCTGGATCTTGTTACGGTTGTGGGTGTCGAAGTGTTTGCATGCCATCCACATTGAAGCCGCTGTCACATTGTACATGGTGGATTCTTTCCTGTTGGTAAAGAGACTTGCCCCAAGTCGATGGCATCAAACCCATTGTCACCGAGTTTGAAGTGCATTCCCACAGAGCTTGACATACATCGTTCCATACCAGTTTTCATTAATTGTGCAAAGACGTTTTCAATTTATTTTAACAACTTCCTCGAATTCACCTCAATATTTTGAAGGTAAACACTTTTTGCTAATTATTTTGGGTAGGCAAGTTGGAAGAAGTTTGCTTTATAAACAAATTTAATCATTACGTGACACTCTTCTTTGGCAGTGATTGTTGTTAAACCGTGAGGAGAAAGTCGATTGTAGTATGTGTTTAGATTTAGATCTTTCATAAGTATGTGTTATTGTTTAAGTGGGGTAAGTTGTATTTTTATTTTTAACTGTATTTCTATTTTTAACTCAAATGTTGAAACCGTATGTTATTAACAAGTTTGAAGCACGATTTTTATCCGTTATTGCCAAGTTTGAGAGGCATGATTTTCATGTGGCAAATAAAGCTGCAATTATCCCTTACTGAAAAGGATTTATGGAATATTGTGTCCGGAAACATGACAATGTTGCAAAACACAAATGAAGCTACAACATGGACAACCAAAGATCACAAAGCAACAGCATTAATAAGTATCAGATTGTTTGATGTGTACTTACATCTCATAGATCTTTCAAAAACTTTAAAGCAAATATGGGATTGCCGCATACATTATTCGATTCTCAAGGTTCTAGTGCCACGATGTAAATGAAGCAAAACCTTTCTGGCCTAAGAATGAATCAAGAGGAAAGTGTTATAAAGCATATCAGTCCATTTCGATCTCTCCTATGTTAGTTTCAGGATTAGAAATGAAATAAGCAGAGAACACAACACAATAGACTAATGAACACAGCAGTTTACCCTAGGAAAATCCCCCTCAAGGGAGAAAAACCCAGCAAAGTATATTTCTTATGTAATAGAAGAAATAAGAGCAGAAATCTGCTTACAACACAGGCCCAACACAAGGCCGAATTTGATACAATGAAAGATAGCACCTCTCCTAGGTGCAAATATATAAATAATATAAGTTCTCCTTGATATCGATCTACTGATGTAAAAAATTGATCTGCTGCAAAAGTACGAACTCCCTCTTGAAGTGCAACTTGTCTCTTGAATAATCAAATGATCAAATGAATGATCACCACTTGGTATATATACAAATCAAAGGTGTGCTTTCATTTAGGGTCGGCCTCTTTCACAAAACAAGGCAACCTTTTATTTAAGTCAGCCCATAAATAATAAATAATATTTATAGCAAGTCTGCCTTGCTTTTGCATTTATTTATTATTTATTATTATTTAATTAGGGAGAAAAATATCTCCGCCTCTATAAATATCAACACTCCCTCTTAGCTAGGGAGGTATTTTTCTTGCAATCATCGTCATGGAGTCTCTCAATATGACGTCCACAATGGCTACACCCAACTGTGAAAAACTACATTTCAGTCTCAGAGATATACAAGAATTCATCACGAAATCTTTCAACATGATGTTGTCATGGAGTCTCTCAACATGACATCCACCATGGCTACTCCCATGTGTGGAAAGAAACATGTGCACTAGTGTCCATCACAGAGTCTCTCAATGTGATGTCATCATGGAGTCTCTCAACATGGCGTCTCATCTCAGTCTCAGAGATGAACAAGGGTTCGCACCTCATATTTATTTGTATCAAAGAAATATAGGCTACAAGGGCTTTCACCTCATACTTCTCTATCTCAGAGAAATATACACTACAAGGGCTTTCACCTCATACTTCTCTGTCATACAGAAATATACACTACAAGGGCTTTCACTTCATACTTCTCCGTCATAGAGAAATATACACTACAACAAATCTTCATGATGATGTGACTCCCTCTGAAGCTCCAAGTACATCATCAACCTCTTGACCTCCTCGTCCAAGGTTGCCTCTGTTGGTTTGTCAAACTCCCTTTGAATGTTAATTTCTCCTCTTCAAAGAAACTAATCAGCTTTAGACTAAGAAACCCTCTGAATTGACTTTAGAACTTGGCTCCTTCTAAGTTGTCCCTATGTCAATTTCCGTAGAAGAAACATGTTGTGTAGACCTTAATTTGCAATCTCGAGCAAAGTGATCGTACTTGTCACACCTTAAACATTGAATGTGAGAGAAATCCTTCTTCTTCGGTTCTGGAGCAGAATCTGATTCTTTGTCTCTATTTCTCTTTCTTCCTTTGCCTCTATCTCTAAAAGTGTGTAGCAAGAACTTGATTTTCTACATCATGATGGTTTCGCCCAATTCCTCTTACTGCTAACTTGGACTCTTCTTGAATACAATCAGCTCGAAGACGATCAAACTTGGGCAACTTGGATCTCCCACTGATGCTTTGAATAAAGGGTTCCCAAGATTGAGGAAGACCATTTAGTGCCACCATAGCAAGATCTCTATCTGCAATTATATCCCCAATATCGCTCAACTGATCTCTCAAATCAACAATCTTCATAAAGAATAAAATGACTGAATCATCTTTAGCCATTTTTACATGGTGAAGATGTCTCAAAGCAAGGGCTTTGCTAGTGTTGTTGATCTCATACAATCCTTTTAGAGTATCAAACATTTCTTTAGCTGTCTTCAACTTAGAGATGATCGGTACTAGGTGATTCATCACAGAGTCTATCATGATCTTTCTAGCCTCCGTGCCATTTTTCTTCCACTAGATTTTCTCAATATCATTGGAAGGCTCGGGCATATTACTTTCCACGAAATCAAGATTATTCTCTAATGTAATGAGTACCCTGGGTTTCCAAGAATTGGAGTTTGAAGCTCCATCAAGCCTATCTTCTACCTTGACACCGCTCACCATCTTCTTTTTTCTGCACAAATTCACCTTCAAAGATCTGCCCTAGATGAAGAGTTGACTTGACTGCTTAAATAAATTTGATCGGAACTTTGCTTAAACCCACTCTGATACCATGTTAGTTTTAGGATTAGAAATAAAATAAGCAGAGAACACAACACAATAGGCTAATGAACACAGCAGTTTACCCTGGGAAAACCCTCCTTGAGGGAGAAAAACCCAACAAAGTATATTTCTTATGTAATAGAAGAAATAAGAGCAAAAATCTGCTTACAACATAGGCCCAACACAAGGCTGAATTTGATACAATGAGAGATAGCACCTCTCCTAGGTGCGAATATATAAATAATATAAGTTCTCCTTGATATCGATTTGCTGATGTAAAAAATTGATCTGCTGCAAAAATACGAACTCCCTCTTGAAGTGTGACTTGTCTCTTGAATAATCGAATGATCAAATGAATGATCATCACTTAGTATATATACAAATCAAAGGTGTCCTTTCATTTAGGGTCAGCCTCTTTCACAAAACAAGGTGACCTTTTATTTGAGTCGGCCCATAAATAATAAATAATATTTATAACAAGTCTGCCTTGCTTTTGCATTTATTTATTATTTATTATTATTTAATTAGGGAGAAAAATATCTCTGCCACTATAAACATCAACACCCTAAATCAACTTGCTAGTATTAAATTTAAAATTGAAGATGATGCTAAAGCAATTTTATTGAGTGGCATGCGTACAAATTTGATAATGTTGTATTTACATTAAACAAAATCAATCCGTGTTTGAAAACTATGATTTCTTCCTTGATTGATGAAGAAAATAAAGTCAATAAAATTCACTCAATTAATGAAAGAAATTGTTTTGTGAGTCAAGAAGTCTATCATTTCCAAGAGGGCATATCCTCATGAATTAAACATATACACATTACAAATCTTTGTGATTGGTTTGTAAGTTAGTTGTTGGGAAGTTCCGCATAAGGAGTTAATTGATTTGGACAGTTTGCACAGTTTGCACAGTGTTTTATGAGCAGCAGATGCAATCAATATAAAATCTATATCCCAGATTCATCATAATATAATTTACATATTATTTGGCATTTGAGAACCATGGTGTAAGTTTCAGTTTTGTATACTCTACTATTTTCAACATAGAAGCCATAAATAGACAGGACAGATATTCATCTTTGGAGAATAACTCAAATTATGGCACATGCAGACAAAAAAGGAAATTATAGTTTTTCCTTACATTGTGCTTCAAACCTAGTAACATACAGAAAAGTTCGGAGAAAACACAACATGCCCCAAAAAAACATTACCAATTTGAGATTGGAGACCAAGAGATTTTCCAAATAAAACATCAGAAGCACTAAAAGTTTTTGCAGTCCCCCTATAATCAGGGACCATGTAGCCATAGTCATCAAAAGAATCCAAGCAAGCTTCTATAAACCATACAATGTCATTAATCTCTTACATAACATATTTATCTGAGATAAATATTTGCAGTGTCGAACTGCCTCTATAATGTTTGAACATTTGTAATGCATGATGATGGCCAATGGAAGAATTTCTCCAGTAAAAACTGATAATCGGTGCTAGTGAACATCAGCAGCACTTCCAGAACATATGGAAGTGATGCTAAAGCTCCCCCTTTGTTTGGCAAGCTTACAGTTTCATAACAGAAAATGTTGCTAAATTTTCTTTATGATCTGCACGACATCCTCATCCTCCAATTCATGATCCTATAGAAGAAAGTGACAAAAATAAGAGTGGTTTCAAAAAAGTTATGTCGATAGTATAGACGGCAAGTTCAGTTTACCATGCAAAGTAATTAAAACTTCCCGTCAACATGCAAGATCTTACCTTCCCAACTCTCTGTGGTTTGTGCTTTGCACTGGAACCCCATACCAATGCACTGTACAGTACATAAAAGGTTTTAGATATATGACAATAGAACAAAAATTTAAAACAATAACCAATGCAAGAAATCATACTAATCAAACTTACTACTTAAACTGCTTTAACATATCCTTATGAATGCGAATGCAGAAATCTTCAACGGTCCGCTTTTTTGATGAAAGAATGACAGGATCTTCATAATCAGGATTAAGCCCCTTAGGCTTTGTATATATTCGAGTTAAATCCAAATATTCCCACACTTGCTCCAGCAGACCATCCAAATTCCATTCCAAGTGAGCACTATATAAAAAGAATCAAAGATTAGAATTAATAGACAGATCTGTGTGCTTAGGAATGTTTTCCTTAAATTTCAACAAACCACTAAGGGCAAAAATAATAACTGGTTTCTGACATTGAACAACCCAAATAAACATCATAATGGTGCATGTCCAGCAGACCATGGCATGGTAGTAAGGTGGAGCAATTCCATGATGGTGACCCAATTTTGAGCCCTGCTTGGAATGCTTCCAGCATTTAACCAGCCATGAGAGCAGAAAGGATGGATGCAAATCACAAACAAATTTTGGGAGAAGAGATAGCCTTCAGTCGGAGCTTTACTGAAATGAGATCCTAAGCTTGATATTGCACTTCTGATGGGTGTGAGTGCTAACAGATTTTCATTTAAAAAATGATAATAATAGAGGCATTGGCAAGGGTTGCCCTTTATAATGAGACTATCAAAATTGTCACTAAGGACTCTGGGCCTATGTGTAGTCCATACCTACCAGGGAGGGTTAAGGTGAAGATAGATGGTACCTCCAGGTACAACCCTGGTGTTGCTGCTGGTGAAGAAATTGGCAACAATGAAAAATATTCACTAACATACCAGTTTAACCTTTGGGTACTATGGATAGTTGCTAATTTGTATGACAATGACAAGATCACAGAAAGAGGAACTGCAGCCTTATGAAATTGAGATTTGTATAAGGTGATGGAATCAAAAGGTGAAGAAAAATGGCCAAAGAAGTTGAAGAGAACCTTGGAAGTGTTGCCTTGTTTGAAGCAAACTTGGAGTTCATAATGCAGCTCCAAGAAAGCCTCGTCCAATGTAGAAACCCTAGTTTCCTATTCTCCGAATCTGACAGTTTTTGAGTCTTTTCTGACGTTTTTTTTGCAAATTTTGAGTTTTTTGAGCAATAAATGAATGGTACGATTTTGCTTGAAAATTAATGATAAATTCAAATAAAATACATGACGGCCAATATAGATAGAAATTGCAAATGCTACTGAAGGCGTTTCTTTTATTGTTCTACTGGAATCAATACAAAGAATATCTGATAACATGCAATGATAAAATAACAATTTTTATATTGAAAACCTGGTTATAGCAGCTTGCTGGTAATCTGCTTGAGATGGTACGGCTGATGTAAAATGATGCTTTCTCCTCTCTGAAACAATCTTAGATGCTTCCCAGTGTCCTAGCGCCCACACAGATGAAGACTGGCAACCACAGAGATAGGCGTTTTCTTCAAGGATAAAACACGCCTTTATGACAAGTACGGCCCAGGTACAGAAAGGGTACGGCCTGCTGACAGCAGCAAATCAGATTGGTACGGCTTCCCTTTTGTGACTCCAGAATCTCAGTTAAATAGGCGCCTTGATGTTGTGATATCTTCTGACTGTAACCCTCAGCAAAATCCTCTGAATAAAGAATGCTAAATGAAGTCCAATGATTTCCTCTGAATGAAGAAACCTCACAGCTGCAATAAATCAGGTGTTATTTCACACCCTCTGAACTGCTTCCAGTGGAGATGGCTCATTCTCCAAGGAATTCGAGTTTCAAACCCTAAGGTTCTGTGCTCAGGCAAAGTTGATCAATTCTCAATCTCAATAATCACATAATCGCACAATTCCCAAGGCAAATGCACTATAAGGCTGAAAAGTGCGATTTCCTTAAAAATAGGGTTTTAATAAATATTTGACTTTTTAATTCTTTTAATTCTCCATAGTCCTCAGCCAAATATTTTAATATAATTTTAAATGCCAAATTGGCCCCTTTCCTGATGATGGGCGACCCCTTAATGAAATCACTTAAGTTATAATTTAATATTATAACTTTATATTATAATCATCAATAATTAATATTTAATTAATATAATTAAATATTAATATCTTCCTCAATCCGATCTGAACTTGAATGTTGAATACTGCCAAAGCCAATTTGAGCCCTGCTTGGAATGCTTCCAGCATTTAACCAATAGCATGGATGCGATAAAACCCCTGCATCCCTCCCTCGGCGATCGCCGGGTCGCCTACGGTGGGTCGCTATGATACTCCCCAGAATTCGAGATGCAGGACATGACATCCAATAACAAGAGTTTCTTATTAAGAATATAACAAGAGTTGCTTATTAAGTATTTAACATCCATTGATAAGGTGGTACAAGCTCTTGCCAAGAAACTTGGATTAGAAGAAGAGCGGGACCCTTGAGAGGTGAAGAACAAAAAAACAAAAAAACAAGGATTGGTTCATGAATGGAGATGACACGATGAGAAACCCAAGATAGACAAAGACAAAGCTAAGGTAAAGGAATCTAATATTCTACCTTCTAACTTTGAAATAGAATTAGATACTAGAGCTTTTTAAGGCCAACCGGATGCTAAGACTGATGAGAAGTTGATTGAGAAAATGAGAGTTTATAGTCTACATTAAGTTGATGAGGCACAAGATTTCTTTTGCACACATCAAAAAGAGGTGCCAAGCCCTTGTTTGGCAGTAAAGTTGTTCAACTGCTTGTAAAAGAAGAATAGGCTAGTAGTATCTAATTGGCAAGGGTTTAAAATGTGCGTAAAAAGAATTTCTATCCTACCGGACACAAAGCTGACCAAAAGATTTAAGTGGCAATATTTCAAGCAAGACAGTAACCAAAGTGTGTAAATTTGCACCAGAAAATCTAGTACAAGAGAAGACGTGATATTAAAATATACAGGAGATCTGAAACCATACATATGGAAAAAGGTTAGTTATACTATTATAGCAAAAAACAAGAGCTTGATCAAGTAAGTTCACGAGCATGAAAGATGAGAAAAAGCAATCAACAAATCATCCCAGGAAGTAACAAAATCAATCAAATAAATCCTATAAAGGTAAGAAAAATGCTACCAATTTACATGTTTGTGAGAATGCAAAAAACCATTTAGCCATTGTGTTAGAGATAGACATGATGCCAAAAAGTATTGGAAGTTGAATCTTAAATTGCACCTAGATAATCATAACAAAAGGAGACTACAAGAAGTCCATGGTTGCCATGATTGATGTCAAACAAATTACGATAAACAATAATTTCAATATAGACAAGAAATTGGATTGTACCACTACTACTGCAGCAAGCAAAGAACAGGTGCAGATAAGCAAATTCTCTCAAATAAAAAATGCAATTGTTGATACTGGTTCATTGTCTAATTTGATTATGGATGAAGTTGTACAAAGGCTTGGTTTGCAAACATATGATCATCTACATCTAAACAAATGTGTAGAGATTTAAGTGAACAAGAAATATAAGATCATATTTGCCATTGTTTCATTGCATATTCATGATTTTAAGGCACATGTGGCTCTACTTGATACATAAGATATTGTGTTTGGAAGTCCTAGTTTTTTTCACAAGGATGTTATCTTCATGAAGAGGGAAAAAAATGTATAAATGGATTAAAAACAAGTTAAGCTATATTGTTCAGCCACATCAAAACAAGGTCATGGTAAGTGCCAACTAGGCTAAGAGACTTTCAAGCAAATAAAAAAAATTATTTACTTCTTTCAAAGTAGGAAAGAGGATGGGCTAGGAAGCTCAAAGGTTAAAGGCGCAAAGAGTAAGTTTGAATATTTCAATGAATTATTGGAGTCTTTTCAACAAGTGTTTCAGCGTCCCTAGAGGTTGCCACCTAAGAGAGAAACAAAGCATAGAATTCATTTGCCACCCAAACCTCCCCTAAAATCTCCTCTACCAAACACTGGATTGTACAGGAAAATTCATTTTCAAAGGAATAATGTAAAGAAATAGCTCTTAGAGTTGTTGGATCAAGGAGTCATATGTCAAAGTACTTTTACCATGTGGATCACTCATTTTCATGGTACAAAAGAAGGGTTTCTCTTGGAGAATATGCATATATTATAATTCTTTGAACAAATCACCATCAAGAACAGGTATCCAAATCACACTGATTGATTGATTTGATTGTAATGTCCCTTACCTAGCCTTGCTCTTGAATTCACTTGATTGCCCTAGAATTCGATTGTTGATTAGGATAAGGGTTTCTTCTTTCCAAAAGGAATGTGTTTCTCTAATGAAATAACCCTAGATTGAAATCTGCATTCACCAATTTAATAACATTTCCACATACACATATTTGTTAGCAATAATATCTAGATATCCAAAATATATTCATAGTCATAAGGCAATAATGAAGACATAAGAGGAGTGCCATAGGTGGATCCGCCCTGAAGCCCTCATGTAAAGCTCAAGAAATTGTCCATCACAATCCTTCTTGCCTAGTGGCTTAGTACCTGCATACTCCACTCATGGCAACACCTTGGAAGACACTCGTCCTATTAAGAGAGAAGAACCATAGAGTCCAAGTGGCCTAAGGCCTACCGCCTCCTCTTGCCCAATCCCATATCTCAGGCCTAAGGGGCAGAGAACTAGGTGGTACCCCCATCTTTCTATAACCCAATCCCTAGTCAAGGGCCTAAGGGGATGCAAAGCCCAATCCCTTGTCTAGGGCCTAAGGGGCTGAAAGTGGGGCTTTTAGGCAATCCACTTCACTCATGATTCGCCCTCCCTAATAGGGTTACAAGCATAGAGAAGACAATCTTTACACAATCAGATATATTTGCATTTCCAAGATCTATTTCATGCCTATAATCAAATATATTTTCATTTATCAATGGTTCTTTAAGTTCATCATTTCCTAGAATAATTCTCATTATGATAAGATTAAAGAAAGCATTATATCAATAATCAGATTAGCAATATCTATTTCTTATATTCAAAATATGCTAAATATTATTGCTAAGTGAGTACATCACCTGAGTTGCTGTATCCCTCCACGTTTTCTGATTCCTTACCCACCTCTTCAACCTTATACTGGATTGATCAAAGGATGAGGACAATTCATAATCTACTCATTTTTGTATTAAAGAGTCATCCTTACTTAAAGGCTTAATAATTGTTGTAAGTATCATAAATAATATATATATATCATTATTTCTAGTTGACTTCAATTTACAATTATTACTTTGGCATGAATGTGTGTATATATATATATATATATATATTTTTTTATTTTTTTTTATATTATTATATTCACTTACAGCCACATACACTTCTATTCTCTTCACTGCTGCAATCATTATTATAATTTCCAACCAGCCATCCTATCTCCCCTATTATATTTTAAGGGCTGTTGCAGACCATTATATATTCCTTTTTATAAATTCCCCCCTTTTCTCTTTCCACTTCTTATCAGTCTTATATCTTGATGCCATAATGGGAAAGCCACGTCTTTTTTTGAGGAGCCATGTCTTTTAGTTAGTGACCAGCATTTAATATCTATTATTTTAGTGAGGAGCCATGTTATTTGTTTACTTTATTGTATATTTCATATTTGTTTAGTCAAAGTAATATCTATTATTTTATTTCTTTGATGTTTATTTATTTGTATTTAATATTTAATATTTTAATGATTAAAGTACAATAACAATATATTATTATTTTATTTCAAGGTATTGAAATATTTAGTATTTATTTTGGTAATTACAATATTATCTTTCTATAATATTTAATATCTATAATTTGGTATCCACAATATTATTATAATATTATCTTTGATAATAATGCTTATAATAATATTAAATTGCATTTATTTATATTTATGTTTCTAATATTTATTTTATTTGTATTTAAATATTTGCATTTCGGGGTTACAATTTCGGGGACATGACATTGATGATCAACTTCAACATGCCAAGTATTTTTACAAAGTTGGATCTCAGACCAGATTGCAATCAAGATCACATAGAGGAGGATATATGAAGACATCCTTCAAAACAAAACAAATCTTGTATAAACAGTCAATGCTCCTTGTTGGTTTATGTAATCGAATGATGTGTTAAGAGCATTCATAGATACACATCATAGTGTATCTGCATGCTATTTCAATTTACATGACTAAGGGAAGAACATCTAACTCATTTGAAGTAATTCTTGCAAATGTTTAAGGAAAAACAACTTCTGTGCAACATGAAATGTAAAATTGCAGAGAAATCACTAATCTATTTTGCAAATGTGGTTGTAGGAGGAAAATTATCTATTGAACCAGTAAAAGTTGGAGCTATTACTAACAGGCCCACACCTAAAAGTAGTACAGAAACAAGGAGCATTATTAGGGCAGTTATCATTCCCCCCTCCTCCACGATAGCAAAAACTTTGCATGTCATTATAACAAGTGATAAGAAAAAAGGAAAGTTTGAGTATTTTCCGTTCATTTAAGTATAATGCCAATCATGCACCAATGCTTGCTCTTCCTAATTTGCAATAAGCTTATTGTATTAAGGTGAAGCAGAAGACCCCAGAAGAAGCATGGGCTAGGAGGAAGCCCAAAGTTAGAGATCCTAAGGTCTTTCGTTCCACTGCTTATGCCTAGATTCCAGATGAGAAAAGAAAAAAGTTAGATCCCACGAGCAAGAAACTAATAATCACACGATACAACGCCACTCATAAGGCTTACAAGTTGGTTGATATTGACACCAACAAGTTGACCTTCAACAGAGATGATGAAAAAGCTAGACCTTTCTAGGCTTCTCTAGGGATCAAAATTGTTTAGCTTCAAGTAGCTCCACCTAAAGGGGTGAGGAGTCTAAGCATATGGAGAATCTCAAGCCAATAATATTCCTAGAGTAAAATTATGATAGCCTGAATCAACATTTAGATGACACAAGTATAGATAGCCCAAGTCATGGTGACAATATTGTTTTGGATTAAGAGGATTCCAAGAAGAGACTACAGTGGTGACACAACACCATTGGAGATGTTTGGGTAACTGAAATAATCAAGGTACAATCATCAAGAGGCAAGAACAAGAGGAGCACAGTCAACCTTGTTGTAATGGTCAATATTTGAGTTTATGAGACACAAGTGTTGGAGAATGCAAAAAGAAAAACTAAATGGGAAAAGGCCATGGCAACCGAACATGAATCTTATGAAAAACAAGACTTGAGATCTCACAAATCTTCCACCAAGGAAGAAACCCATTGGCTGCAAATGGGTGTACAAGGTCAAGTACAAAGTAGATGACACACTAGACAAGTACGAGGCACAATTGGTTGCAAAAAGGTTTTGATAAAGAGAGGGCACCAACTATGAGACTTTTGCTCCAACAACAAAGATGAGCACCATCAAATTTGTCCTAGTTGTCACAACTTTTGACATGATTGATCTTAGCCTCCTCATTACTACCTAGGCATAAAAGTTTGGCAAACACGTGGCATCATTTTTGTCTCACAAACCAACTATGCCAAAAGTTAGATAAACATATTAGAAATGACAAATTGCACAATCTTGTCTACACCTATATAGTACAGGTTGAAGCTTTCAGCCAACGCTAACTCTTAGACAATTAATGCTAATCAACCTACAGGCAACTTTTGGGGAGCTTAATATATCTTACACCCACTAGAGTTGATTTGAGACATGTTGTGAGTTCCATTTTTAGATTCATGACAACACCAAAGATAGAACATTGGACTACAACAAAGGTGTTGAAATATGTGAAAAAGACACTTGATTTTGGCATTCCATACAACAGAAGCAAAGATCCTAGGCTGTGTGAGTTTACAAATTCACATTGGGAAAATCCTATAGATAATAGAAAAACCACTTCTAGATATGATTTCAGCCTTGGCATGAGTGCAGTAACATGGACCAGCAAGAAGCAACATATAGTAGTTCTTCCCTCAACTAAAGCAAAATATTGAGGAGCAATGAAAGGAACATGTGAGGCAATTTGTCTTAGGATAATACTTTTGAACATGATGCCACAGACAGTGCCTATGACCCTATTCTGTGAATACCAAGGGTGCTCAAACTTGCCAAGAATCTAGTCTTCCATGAGCATACCAAGTATGGTGAAATACATTGTCACTTCATCAAGAAACTTATAGAAGATGTATCTATTATGTTGCAATATTGTCCAACTAAGGACCAAACTACATACATTCTTACCAAGTCTTTGGGTCCTAACAAATTTGTAAAATTTCGAGATAAGCTTGGCGTAGTTAATAGGTTGACTATTAAGCAAGGGTATTAAAGTATATATTAACGATAACGATCAATCAGTTATTACTTATTAGTCATAGGTTTTAATAAAGTCGATCCAACTTTACGGTATAGTTTACTTATTTTGTTAATGTTTTGGTAGCAGCAGGAGGTATCTTCTTGTGTCAAAAGAATCTTCCTTAAATAATCTGCTATGTCAGCTGGCTGACCTCATAATTTGTCCCATTCAAGATAGTCTACATGCAAGGTGTAACTGACATGCAGGAGAATCTGCATACTGACATGCATGAGAATCTCTGTTTGTATTCCTTAAATAGACTCATGAACTGCATTCATAACTCCTCCTTAAATAAGAAAATGAAATGCCACCTTGTGCATCTTCTTGTGGCTGCATGTGTAACTGTTATCTGCCTATATTTAGGTTGAAGTGTCGACTTGTTTGGTGACTTATTTTGTCTATAAAACAAGTCATTTCTTCAAGCAGAAGTTTGATTTACTTGCTGCAGATTATTATTCATAAAAGAGCAGATTGTTATCTAGGAGAAAACAGAGGTTTTCTGTATGTACGCATCTAATAGAGGTGCTATTATTCAGTGGGTCATGTTGTAAGCTGATTGCTGCTGTTTCATTCTAATATACAAGAGATACTTTTGTGGCTGGGTTTTTCTCCCTCAAGTTGGAGGGTTTTCCCAGGATAAATACTGTGTGTATTTGTTCATGTTTTGAATTTTTCTGTTTGCTCTCATTTTTGGTTCAAAATGTAACATGGTATCAGAGCGGGTCTAAAGAAAAGATCCAGAATCAAAACTCTTAAGCTTTGAAATTTTCTTTGCTTGTCTCCTAGCCTGTTTATTTCAACTTCCTACAATGGTGAATGAACTCAAAGTTGAAGACAGGCTGGATGGTGCATCCAACTTTACTTCATGGAAATTCAGAGTCCTAATTGCACTTGAAGAAAATGATCTTCTCAACTACGTGAAGTCTGATGTAACTGAACCTTCTGATGACACTAAGAAAGCTCAATGGAAGAAGAACCATATCATGGCAAGGAAGATATTGATTGATTCTGTTAAGGATCATTTGGTACCTGTTATATCCAAGCTGAATTCAGCTAAAGAGATGTTTGAGAGTCTTAAAAGTTTGTATGAATTCAACAACACTAGCAGAGCTCTAGCATTGAAATGTCAACTCTTACATATTAAAATGGCTAGAGGAGAATCTGTTGTATCTTTCTTCATGAAGATTACAAAATTGAAGGATCAGCTAAATGCTATTGGAGATTCTCTTGAGGACAAAGACCTGGTTATGTTGGCCATGAATGGCCTTCCTCACTCTTGGGAATCTTTCATTCAAGGAATTAGTGGAAGAGATGATTTACCCAAGTTTGATCGTTTGAGAGCTGATTGTATTCAAGAGGAATGCAGATTGGAGGCAAGAGGAATTGGGCAGAACCATCATGATGTAGAAAATCAAGTTCTTGCTACACATACTTCTAGAGGAAGAGGCAAAGGAAGAAAGAGGTATAGCGACAAAGAACCAGATTCTGCCCCTGAACCTAAGAAGAAGAAGGATCTATCTAGGATTCAGTGTTTCAGATGTGACAAGTATGGTCACCTTGCTAGAGATTGTCCATCAAGACCTAAGCATCAAGTTGCTGTTACAAATGTTGAAAATGCTTCTATGCATAGAGAATCAAGTGAAAATTCAAAAGGTTTATTTTTCTAAAAGAATAATTGGTGGATTGTAAGGAAGTTTAAATATAAAGAGATAAGTATTTTTTATGCTTGTACCTTTCATGAATTTTTATGTAGTTATTAATTCATGCTATGTCATTGGGATAGTGAATCTTGTATGCTTCTAGCTTTAATATTTCTTCGAGATAGTTTAAACTATTAGTAATCTCTCTATAAAATTCAAAAGGATGGATCAAGGAGCAAGAGGGTGACGAGAGATTGCTTAGAGAAGAAGAGCTTGAGGCATCCTGTGAGGAAGTCTTGCCGACTGGAGAAATGATCAAGCATGGAGTCATAGTTTGCAGTCACGGGACTGAGTTGGTGGCTGAAGACATCTCTTGAAGAGGAGGAACCTATTTAGATTGTCTTTGAGATCAATTTCTTCGAAGAGGAGGAATTTACATTCAGAGGGAGTTTGACAATTCATTAGAAGGAACCTTGGACGATTAGGTCAAAAGGTTGATGCTAGTACTTGAAGCTTCAGAGGGAGTCACATCATCATGAAGATCTGTGTTAATGCATTTTCCTCTAAGACAAAGAAATTTGAGGTGCAAGCCCTTGTTAATGCATTTCTCTAGGTGAGAGAGATTTGAGGTGCAAGCCCTTGTTAATGCATTTCTCTCTGCGAAAGAGATTTGAGGTGCAAGCCCTTGTTAGTGCATCTTTCTCTGCGAGAGAAATTTGAGGTGAAAGCCCTTGTTCCATTCTCTTGGAGTAGCCATGGTGGATGTCATGATGAGATGACAACATCACGTTGAGTGATTCCATGATGGACACTTGTGCACATATGCTTTGATGACATGGATATCTAAAAAGATACCTCCCTAGCTAAGAGGGAGTGTTAATGTTTTGGTAGCAGCAGGAGGTATCTTCTTGTGTCAAAAGAATCTTCCTTAAATTATCTGCTATGTTAGCTGGCCGACCTCATAATTTGTCCCATTCAAGACAGTCTACATGCAAGGTGTAACTGACATGCAGGAGAATCTGCATACTAACATGCATGAGAATCTTTGTTTGTATTCCTTAAATAGACTCATGAATTGCATTCATAACTCCTTAAATAAGAAAATGAAATGCCACCTTGTGCATCTTCTTGTGGCTGCATGTGTAACTGTTATCTGCCTATATTTAGGTTGAAGTGTCGACTTGTTTGGTGACTTATTTTGTCTATAAAACAAGTCATTTCTTCAAGCAGAAGTTTGATTTACTCGCTGCAGATTATTATTCATAAAAGAGCAGATTGTTATCTAGGAGAAAACAGAAGTTTTCTGTATGTATGCATCTAATAGAGGTGCTATTATTCAGTGGGTCATGTTGTAAGCTGATTGCTGCTGTTTCATTCTAATATACAAGAGATACTTTTGTGGCTGGGTTTTTCTCCCTCAAGTTGGAGGGTTTTCCCAGGATAAATACTGTGTGTATTTGTTCATGTTTTGAATTTTTCCATTTGCTCTCATTTTTGGTTCAAAATTTAACAAATAGGTTGACTATTAAGCAAGGGTATTAAAGTATATATTAATGATAACGATCAATAAGTTATTACTTATTAGTCATAGGCTTTAATAAGTCGATCCAACTTTACGGTATAGTTTAGGTTTTATTTTCATTTAGTATGTTTTTTTTATCTATCCCACATTCATAACATGGGTTGTCTCCCATGATTGTAATCCTTTATAAAAAGGCTTTCCTTTATTTATTTAATTAATACCTTGGTTATCTTTATGTGCTCAATTTCCGTAATAGAAGGCAAAGTTGATTTCGACCTCAAAAATGAGCTACTCCACAATTTGGATAAACTATGTAAGCCACAGAAGTCAAGACTTATACTACATGGAAAGCACATACTTCCAAAGCTTTAGGTTATTTTGGTGTTAGCAAAACAAAGGTTCATTTGTAAAGGTATGAATTGGCCCAATATGTAAGAAAAGGTCTCAAACTTCATTAAAGAATGTAGGTGATGTTGTACAAGCAAGCCTAAGTTTAGAAAGGATTTTACTTTAACTATATCCATCAAACCATAGGTGGGTATCTTTATTGATTTTGTGGGAGGCTTGCCTCTATCACAGCATGGACATGACTAGTTGTATACTCTTGTAAAATAGAATCAACAAGATGTGTGTTTTTATTACATGTAAAAAGATCATAAAAAGGCATGAAGCAGCAGAGTTACTATTTATTGATGTTTGGATGCATTCTGGTTTACCAAAACTTATTGTATCAAATAGTGATTCAAGATTTTTGGGTAAGTTTTGGACCACATTGTGGAACAACATGGAAACCAATCTCAAAAGAAGTAGAGTCTTCCATCCTCAAATAGTACCAATAGCCAACCAAAAGTTGTAAGTAGAACCTTGGTTCAGCTGATAAGGGGCTGCAATAGTAAGCATCCAAGGACATGGCACAAGTCTTTGGCACGCACAATGTTCTTATGATAGGGTAGTTCATAAGTCCATTAACAAGTCACATTTTGATGCATGTTTAGGCTGTTTGCCTACGAAACCACTTGATGTGGATTTGTAACAATAAAGACAGGGAAAATCTAGACTAAGAGGTGACATAGGCAGCAAAATTCACAGAGATAATTTTATAAATCCATCTCTTGCAGAGCCAACGTATTGGATGGATATCTACACTTACTCTTTTTACTAGAAGGAATGACTTATGGGAGCGAAGGCCATAGATATATAGGAATAGTTTAAATTTCTAAAGCCAAGTATATGGCTTGGCATGATCAACATCATTAAAATCACAAATTCAAAGTGCATGAGAAAGTGTGGTTGTACTTGAGCAAAAGAGACTCCAAAAACAATCCAAGAAGCTCAAACTTCATTCATCATCTTTTAGCAGGTTGGAGAGAATTCTTTTGTGCTGAGCTACCTACATTTATGAGAATATATTCATTAATCAATTGTCAAAACTTGAATCTATATGAGCCATCTAAGTTGGGTAAGGAAGTTCAAAGACAATTGCCACCCTCTATTGAAAATTTGGCATTCAATACTGATCTGAAAATGTGAATCTTATTAGCTGGACAATTGGGGTCAAAATATTCCAAACTCGTTGCAGTGTCAGTAAAGGGCTGGGAGAAAGAATTTGCTTATTTTTTATGTTCCACGGCGTTTCCCGGATGGAGACGGCAGGACGGCAAGGGACGCATTTTGGGTATGGTAGTCCGAGGGCCATTTTTTGGGGACGGCCGGGGAACGGCAATATATATAAATATTTTTAAGCATAGTTTACATACTCAGAATCGAAGAGTACTCAGCAAGCTCAAAAATTTTGACTCGGGAAAAACTCAGCAAATGTGTGTGTATATTTATCTGTGTATACTCAGGACTGCACTGTGCACATATACATATCTATAAACATACACAGGATGCCAAGTTTGCATGCATATACACACACAGACATATTTATACTCACACAAACATGCCAAGTTTGTGGGTTTTTTGTGAGCTACTGGCAATTACTTGATAATTTGACGGGAGAAAATCTATCTGCATACTGCCCGCGAGTAAAAGCAGAAATTACTCGGCATGCAAATTTTTTGGAGATTACTGGGCTACACGGAGAGTAATCGGAGAGTATGTAAAGTATGTTTTTAAGTATATATCTATATGCATAGAGAGAGAGAGAGAGAGAGAGAGAGAGGGAGAGAGAGATTTATACAAGTTATGAAAAGCAATATAACATGACAATGTTAGAATGATGTTGCATACCAGCCACATTCCAAAAATAAATTGTTTGTTTGTACTTCTCACATAATACCACACTTTACCAGACCATGGCAAATGTAGCTTTATCTCTTTTGCAACTGACAATAATAACTGACTCTAATACCATATCAAGAATTTTGAAGTTTGTGACTTTTTTTGAACAATGAAATCAGAAATCCAAATTCTTGCTGTTAGTGTTAACTGTTATATAACTTATATCATTAACTATGGATCTGAATCATGATAAATTTATTGCTATTATACTACAGTTGTTGCTGTTGCTGCTGTCATGATTAATTCAATTGCTGTTATAATGCTGTCATGATATATTTATTGCTGCTGTTATAAATGCTATCATGTTATACAGCTGTTATAATGCTGTCATGGTATATTTAACATTCTTTTTTTAATGTTATGAACATTTTTTTTCAAACATCATAAAAAAAAAAAAAATTGTAGTGGACACCTGGCCATCCCCAAGACAGTCAAGGGTCATGTCAGACATCCCCACCGCTTTGGGGGCATACATTTCCTGCCATCCCCGATTTTAGGGAAATGTTCGGGGACATTTCCGCATTTTCTCAGTTTGGGGGGGTGGGGGTCCAAGGGATGTCCCCTAATGTCCTGCCATCCCTGAAATGCCTTAGGGGATGACGACAGGGGTTTGAGGTGTGGGGACATGTCCCCATGTAACACAAAGAATTTGTCATCAAACCATTGTAAAATTACTCAAAAAGGCTGGGGTTGATCAGGAATATATGTTATATCTCAAGGAAGCCTGGATTAAGAGTTGCGAATTTCAATATGACCCAAAAAACCAAGTTTGGAGATTCCCCACTTTGTACAAGTGGTGAACAGCTGCTCGCCCCAGCAAACTCACTGAGAAGTGGCAAACCCATACCAACAGAACCTGTAAACTGTTCACCCCAGCAAACTCATTGAGAAGTGGCAAACCCATACCAACAGGACTGACAAACTCATTCTGACACAAACAATGAGTGGAGTTTGAAGAGGTTTAGTGTTTGATCTTCCATTTTGGCATATGGCTTTCCATCTTTGCGTGTTGAGGAGGCTGTAGGAAAGTTATCAGAAACCTTTGCACATCGGGAGAGGCATGAATTTTCATTCTATGGTGGTTGCCATCCATCTTAGGGCTGTTGCAAGTGTGTAACAGATCCCATCATGTAGAGAGTAGAAGCACATGTAATAGAAGCTTTGAAACTGTTATGGGTGCTCATTATAGCCATGTTGGCACTATAGAAATTTGTACTAAGCCTTGGAGATAGGTTGCTGTCAGATTTATGGAGGTTTTGGGAGTTCATCATCCATTGGAATAGGTGTTTGTGAGTTTATCTCTCTTTCTTATAATGGTTGTAATCCATCTTTACCACTGTAGCATATATTGTTGTAGGTTCAAAATATTGTCAAAGCAGTGCAGATGTTTCTGGCCTCAAAATGTGGTAGAAGAGCTTGATAAAGGCCAAGGGGTAATATTACACTTCTAATAAATGTGATACAGTTGGCACAAGGAGTGTTGCTCACTCTTACTAAAGTTTTCTTCCCATATTATGAGTTTTTCCAGCTTTAATCTTGTCTTCTAATTGTGCGTGTGATAACATATAATTGTTATTTCTGCATGTTTGAGAAATACTCCATGCTTTCCTTGAGTTTTGTTAATGATATTGCAGCTTCAGGCTCGTCCTTCCAGCCACAAGTGAAGACATAAATAAATGTAGCCTATTGGCTATTTATTTATATGTGACAATTAATGAGTATGGGCGCATCTCTTGGCAACAATATAATTCTTATCTTGGGCCGACTTTCCTTGTAAATTATATTTATTATTTGAAATTATATTATCTTGCATCTTGGCCGACCTTGTACATGAAGAGGTGCGACCTCTCTCATTTGTATATATACAAGGTTACCTTCTTCCATTCATTATTCATCTTTCAAGTTCGATTCATTGCATCCATTCAAGTGCGAATTTTATCAAGAGGCAAGTCAAGTGTGAATCTCATCAAGTGCTGAGTGCGAATTATATCTAGAGCTGAGTGCGAATCTTATCAAGAGCAAATTGCGAATATCTTTGAAGGGCAGTTTTATATTGTCAGAAGTGCAGGTCATTATCTGTTATTGTATCTGGTGTAGGTACAGAATATTGGCCTTGTGTTCGGCCTCATTGTAAAGAGAATTGTTGCCACTGTTTATATATATAAGAGAGATCTTTGTTGCTGGGTTTTTCTCCCTCAAGAGGAGGGTTTTCCCAGGGTATCTGCTGTGTTATTTTGTCTGATTTGAATTAAGTTTCTGTGCTTATAATCTGTTCATTAAAATTTACATGGTATCAGAGCGGGTTTGAGAGGATCGTGATCAGATTATTGCAAATCAGCATACCCTTTTGTTGTTCACTTATCTACATCAGTCAAGATGGTGAATGGTTTGAAGGTTGAAGATAGACTCGAAGGTGCATCTAACTTCACTTCATGGAGATTTAGGATCATGCTCACCTTGCGTGAAAATGACTTGGGTGAGTTCGTGGAGTCTAGCATTTCTGAACCTGAGGAGGAAGAAGAAAAGTTACAGTGGGTGAAGAAAGACATTAAAGCAATGAAGATATTGGTTGATTCCGTCAAGGATCATATTGTTCCTATCATCTCTAAGTTGAAGACAGCGAGAGATATGCTCAAGACCTTGGAAGAGATGTACGAAGTCAACAATACCAGCCGAGCACTTGCACTAAAGCATCAATTGCATCATGTGAAGATGTCAAAGGGAGAATCTGTTACTGCATACTTCATGAGGATTTCAAATTTGAGAGATCAGCTCTCAACAATTGGGTATATGGTTGATGACAAGGATTTGACCATGCTCGCCCTCAATGGGCTACCTTTGTCTTGGGAATCCTTCATTCAAGGAATCAGTGCAAGATCGAAATTGCCTAAGTTTGATCACCTAAGATCTGATTGCATTCAAGAAGAATCAAGGTTGGTGGCAAGAGGCGCGGGTCAAAGTTCAAAGAATGAAGACATTCATGTTCTCGCCTCTCATGCGTCAAAGAAGAAAGGAAAAGATGGAAGGAAAGGATTATTCAAGAGGAATTGGGACAAGGGAAATGATGATGCACCTCCACTCAAGAAGAAGAGGGATATGTCCAAGATTCAATGTTTTAGGTGTGACAAGTTTGGGCACTTCTCGCCAAGTATTGTCCAACTGGTGACCTAAGCAACAGCCACCGCTGCGATGTTGATGATGCCCCTCCCCCGTGCGATCTGCGAATATTTGTTCTATTCGGCATTATCAAGCAGTGTACCTTCTGACACCAACACTTGGATAATCGACAATGGTGCTTCACGACACATTACCGGCTTTAAGGAGCACTTATCAAGTTTGGTGGAAAAGGAGTCTTCTGAACAAGTCATCATCGGAGATGATGCTAGCTACTCCATGAAAGGAATTGGGACCTCTACACTTCATTTGGATTCCGGCATATCGCTTCAATTGGGTAATGTTCTTTATGTTCCCGAAATCAAGCGTAATCTTATTTCTATTTCAGCTTTGGATATCAAGTTGCCTTCTCCAAAGGCAAAGTTCTAGTGTGGATGGAGAACTCTAGCTTCAAGGATGCTCAAGTAATTGGAGTTAGACATGAAAACCTTTACAAGGTCTGCACACGTTCATTACAAGCTTTGGTTCATGACTCTTCAAGTCTATGCGATCTTTGGCATCGGACGGCT
>VDFB02323721.1:0-68453 GCA_007258455.2 Sequoia sempervirens | reverse complement strand
ATGTTCTATTATGACCCCTTTTAGATACCCCTAAGACGCCATTATTTGTTTTGACAATCCTTATAAATTAGTGCTAGATGAACCACATTTAAGTATAGTATTTATTAATGTTTTTATTCTTATTTATGGTGGTTGTTATGGTTAGATTAGAATTTTAATTAGAGTTAGAATTGAACCCCGATTCTAACTATAATACTAATTGAACCCTAACCCTAACCGTTATTAGAACCCAACCCTTATTGAACCCTTACCCTGTCCTAAAATTAATACTATCCCTAATCCTTGCTGTATCTAACCCTAATTGAAACCTAACCCTAACTCTAGTTGTCTCATCTCTAACCTTTTACCCAAAAGCTTTATCCTATAACCCTAACCTTAATCCTAAGTTGCTATATTTTTGTACAATAAAACCTTTAGTAAAGCCTTAAAATTTTAATATTTATTTACATATATATGTTAATTTTGAATAAATAGAATATTAGTGATTTTTCCTTTTTGAAATGTTCTTAATTTTTTTAAAAATATTGAAGATTTTTATGTTGGAATATTTCTACTATTCATGTACAGTGTTAATTCATGTTTATTTTGAGCAATCATTATTATAGTTGAAGATTATTTTGATTTTATAACTATTTTTTCCTTTTTGAAATGTTCTCAATTTTTCCTATAGTTAAATTTGACATGTTAAAGACTTTCATTACCAACTTGATATTAATCTAAATATGCAGTAATCCAAAGACTTTACATTCACATGATTATTTCCAAATAATATTAAAATAATAACTTATGTAGATTTTGGAAGTGCATCTACACATTTTAAGCATAAGATCCATGTCCACTTGACCCATATTTTAATGCAATTCAAGTTTAGACCCTAAATTTCTGGTATATAAATAGATTGCTTTTGTTTGTAAATTATGATTTATTGACTAATTATTGTAAATACTAAAATGTCCTATATTAATCCATGTATGAGATCACTAAATTTCACATCAATGTCCTATATTAATGTCTTGACTATGAACATAAAATGCATAAATGTACATGTGTAAATTAAAATTTCAAACAATAATAAAGTCCATAATTTATGTAACATATTAAGTGGATGAAACCAATATATTAAGCGCACATGAAATAAAGTCCAACAGAGTACATGATAAACAAGAAATATAGTCCATGAAATAAACAAATATAACACATAAAATCACATGTTTCTAGGTCATGCACTATCTCTATAATCAAGAGACCTCTTCACACCATGCAGACTATGTGGATGACCCGAAACACTCTATACATAAGAGAAAGATGAAATTAGATGTAAAACAATAAAAAATGATTTAATGACAATTTAATTTATAATCCATCATAAAATTAAATTACCATCATACATTCGCCTGTACCTCCAAGAAACCCTAAATTCTCTAAATCAATCTACATAAACAAGACAAAGAAAGTTGAAATTGGATGTAAGTCTACAATTAAAAATGATTTAATTCAATTTAATCTATAATTTATCATATTTTAATTGTACCATATTTTGAGGTTGTGCACCCTCTTCTCCAGGACCTATTTGTACATGCTCAACTACAAGATGCGTCTCATGCTATAAAATAAAAAGAATATGTGAAAAATATCATATTATGTAATTTTAAAATTATAATTCACTTTTAAATATAATAAAAAGCTACCATTTGATCCAAAACCTACTTCTACATGTCCCTCCGGTGGTGTGTGTAACCATGTCCGTCAATGAAAGTTGCACTAACAAAGTCCTACAAGATCAAAATTAAAGCATGTGCAATTTAATTAGGTTAATATATACATATATATTCAAGTTTGCACATTTTGTGTAGAAATTTTTATAAACAACCTGGAAATCAGTGGCCTCACGAGTAACTACAACATCAAATGTTTGCCCAATGCCCATTCTTATTGTGGTATCAACCTAGACATACATGTACATAGTCATTTAATGCTTATAATATTTACAAGTGTGCATGCATGTGTTTCATATATCTAGTGAATTCAAAACTCATAAAATTGTAACTATACTAATGTAAACTTTAAACAAATTTATAGTATGAATGTACCTGCCCCTAATCTATGACACTCGATAGTGGAGGAGTGCTTGACAATCCCTCAGGAGGAATCGACATGGATGTTGATTGACTCACCTAAACCAACATGAATATTTGAAACATATATGTGATTCAATTATAAATTTAAAACTCAAGTTAAATAATTTATGATTTCATATATAATTTTTAAAATTAAAATCAAAATACCCCATAAGGATTTCCAAGTATGACCAGTGTTGATGTATGTACTCGTGGAATAGATGATTGCCCTTGCATCGTTAGTGTCATCTGTACACCAAACAATTTGATTGTTAAAATGTATTGCAAACTTTTCTTTGATATATACAACCATAAAAATTCTTATAAAATGAACGTACATCTAGATGCATATTTATACCTGTGTCATAGTGTCCTCGGGGTGATGTTCTGTTATGAGAAACTCTACAAATGAACTGATATGACCAGATGAACCACTAGAATCTCCCTGTCCACCTGAACTAGGTGTGGCCTGATCAGATCCATAGCATACTTGATGAAAACTAGTACATATATGGGGGACAAGCCTTGACACTCCTGGAGCAGTACTTGAACAAGCTTCATTAAAAAATCCTCCATCATCATCATCATCTCTATGCTCCCCACTTGCTATCGCAGAAGCGTGCTGATCAAGGTCTCCTATGAGTGTACTAAGGGAACCTAATGTTGAGACCAGAGCTTGATGTTGTACAAGTGCAGGAATGGGAGGACTAGGAGCAATAACAAGGAGTTGTGCATGCACAGTGCATCAGGGATCAACCCTTTCCCCTAATCTTTGTTGTGGCATGCCGCCACCAACACCCTGAAATGATCTAAAATCAAAATAATTGGGCTTTTGCCCCAAAAAAAACTCTACATACAGTTTTCTCAAAAAATACAATGGGCACTCCCAATTAGCTTGTGGGGGACTGTCAAAAACCATATACCATCGATCCCAAAAATGTGCACTCATCTACGGATGTATGCACCACCTCATGGATATTCTACATTTATTGGGTGGAATGGGTTGTCAAGTAACAGGGTCAAGAAAGTAGGGGGCTAGATGGGCTTTTGTTATTTTAAGGTCTAATATTTGTTTGTAAGAGAGACCATCAGAATAAAATTGTCTCATTTGTTCTCTGTCTCGTCAATGCCTATCAAGATCAGAATTGATCATCCTAATGGAAGATCAACAACGTTTTGCATTGTAGATGCAAAATGTCTCACATGTGGAGGAATCAATGTTTGACTCTGCATAGCATTGATTTGATTTTGTAAGGATGTAACTTGATCATTTATTCATGCTCTCAAGCGAGCCTCATCAAATGCGATCTAGGTGTTGCATGTGGCATATTAGGTGGAGGTGGAGGGGGAGGGGAAGAGGGAGGCGAATCTGGTTGTGGCTGAGGTGGTGGATTGATGATATCATCAATGTTAAAATAATCCATGATATGCTCGATATAAATGTGCACCTGCATTAAATCATACAAAATATTCCATGCGCATACATATATTAAGATCATATATTTAATTGAAATAGGATGAGCAACATATATATTAAGATCATATATTTAATTGAAATGCACATATATATATACATTGATTGTTCAACTCAAGAGCATGTCCTTCATACAAAAATTAAAAAAATTAAATGTACATGTACATGTACATTTAAAATAAAAAATATGATGCATAATTTGCATGCGCATAAATCATTAAACTAAACTATGTACATACATACAAATTCCCCCAAAATTTAAGAACTATATATGCAAATTTTAATACATGCACATACATACTAAACAATAAAATCCTGAAAACACAAAATCCTGCTTCATTTTATGCCCAACACACACACACACATATATATTACATAATTTTTCAAAGTGTGAGAAATCATGATCTAGTAGATAGTCATAAAATATATACTATTATATACTATTCATTATAAGTTCATAAATTCCACCAAATTCATAAATCCATGTCACTAAAAAAATATCCATCATCTAGAAACTACAAATCATCATAAATTCATGTCACTAAAAATATCCATTTGGAACCAAATTTATAAATTCATCACACAAAATATCCATCGTTCACCAAATTTATAAATTCATAACTATTTAAGATCATTGTTTTAATTTATAAACTATTATGGCTCTCTACTGCATAGATATTCATTTCTTTGTGTTTTCCTTTTCAAAATTAGGAGTTCTCCTCTCCTCTAGCCATTTTCAATGCTCATCTACGATCCCATCCATAGCCCTGACAACATCAACAAGGGTTTGCATCCTAGATGCAAACATCCTCACAGGAGGTGCGACACATTCTTCATTTTGAATAATGTTGATTTGATCTTGGATGGTTCTAGTAGAAGCATTGATTTGTGCTTGCAAACGAGCATGCTCATTGATTTCAGGTGGTGGAGGTGGGGGGTTACGAGGTGGAGTGGGTGGAGGTGGAGGTGAAGGTGTTGGAGATGGATGGTGTGGAGGTGGATTGCGAATATTATTGAATGGATCCATGTGATCTTTAAGATATGAGTGAACTGCATTAGATTTGTAATTTCAAGATGTAAGATACATGTTTAGGAAATACCTTTAAAACATTCAATATAAATGGCCTTAAATAATTGAATACAAATGATAAAATTATATGTAAGCCTCATTTATATGTCTAAGGCACATGTTACTTGAATGAAAATACAATTAACTATTGATATTGTATAATCTTGTAGGATTTTATTATTGTTAAATTTGGTTGGGCCTTGGGCAACTTTGATCACCAAATTTTAAGAACTTCTTTGATCCCCTTAAGAAAATTGAATTACTATTTAGGGTGGTAGGATGGCTTAAGGGGATTTACGTCTAGTGAGGTCCTAGGAGAAAATGGCATGGCTCAAGTGAATAAAATTTGGTGAAGTTGCCCAAGGCAATGAAATTTCATTAAGAGCCTTTAAAGGAAAAATGATGGCTTTAGGGTTTAGGGTAATAGGATAGCTTAAGGGGATATACATGTAGTAATTAAGATCCTAGGAAAAAATTACATGGCATAAGGGAATGAAATTTGGTGGAGTTGCCTAAGGAAACCAAATTTCATTAAGAGCCTAAGAAAAAATTATGGCTTTAGGGTTTACGGTTTAGAATTTAGAGTTTAGGGTTTAGGGTAATAGGATAACTTAAGGGGATATATGTAGTAAGATCCTAGGAAAAAAATACATGGCATAAGGCAATGAAATTTGGTGGATTTGCCTAAGGCAGCCAAATTTCATTAAGAGCCTAAGAAAAAATGATGGCTTTAGGGTTTAGGGTTTAGGGTAATAGGATAACTTAAGGGGATATATGTAGTAAGATCCTAGGACAAAATTACATGGCATAAGGGAATGAAATTTGGTGGATTTTCCTAAGACAACCAAATTTCACTTTATGATCCTGGGTAGGACAAAATGAATGGTTTAGTGTTTAGGGTTTAGGGTTTAGAATTTGGAATATTTAATGAACTTGCAAGTTAGTGAAGAACATTTTCTTGTGGAATAGTTGATTGAGATCTACTCTTGTTTCAACTGACCAACCTAGATCATGATGGTAACTTTGATCACCAAATTTTAAGAACTTCTTTGATCCCCTTAAGAAAATCGAATTACGATTTAGGGTGACAGGATGGCTTAAGGGGATTTACATCTAGTGAGGTCCTAGGAGAAAATTACATGGCTCAAGTGAATAAAATTTGGTGAAGTTTCCCAATGCAACCAAATTTCATTAAGAGCCTTTAAGGACAAAATGAATGGTTTAGTGTTTAGGGTTTAGATTTTAGAGTTCAGGGTTTAGGGTTTACAAAACTTAGGGTAAAGTTTTGGTGCCCCTTGGAATATTTAATGAACTTGCAAGTTAGTGAAGAATATTAAATATTGTGGAATAGTTGATTGAGATCTACTCTTGTTTCAACTGGCCAACCTAGATCATGAAATCTCATCCATATTATAATCTTCCACAATCTTATTATTGTTAAATTTGGTTGCCTTGGGCAACTTCACCAAATTTTAAGAACTTCTTTGATCCCCTTAAGAAATTTGTCATATTGGGACCCCTTAAGAAATTGATTTATGATTTAAGGTGATAGGATGGCTTAAGGGGATCTAGATGTCTAGTGAGGTCCAAATTTAGTCATACTATAGCCTCATTGGTTCCATCTAGCCTGGGTCAAAAGTGTTTACCCCTCTAATAAAAAAAAATATCATGTTAAAATGAATCAATCTATACATATCACAAAAATAACAATAATATTAAATGTAACCCATACTCTAACAATAATAGAAGCTAAATGATCCCCACCCTAACCATATCCTAATTGAATTGCAAAACCTAATTGAAACTTAATTAAATTATAACCTTTACCTAATCTTTAAATGTATTCCTATATTATATTATATTTAAATTAATTTATATTTGTATTATAATTATATTAATATTTATTATATATCTTAATTGTAACCTAACTATTTACTACAAACCTAATTGAATCTTAAGCCTAATCCTCATTAAAACCCCAAGTAAATTGTAATGTAGCATCTATCCTTAATTGTAATCTTATATTATATTTTATGATATTAAATATTTATATTATTTAATATATTATATTAAATATAATATATTAAATAATATAAATATTTAATTATATTTCTTTTATATGAATCATCCTCCTATCTCTAAATTGTAATAGTAGCATGTAGTTCCTCCAAACTATCATCATGTACCTCCTCCCTTTCCCATGTAATAGGTGTACCTTGTAGGTGTTAAATGGTTCCATCTTGGTCTCCTTATTGATGCATTTCTATGCTTCCACATAAATCTATATAGTATCAAAATATAGGTAATTTTATGGTTATTGAATCTCTCTTAATTGCTAAAGAATCCATTATGATTGAGGATGGGTGGATTATTATCAAGGATCACATCTTAAAAATCCTATAGAGGTCATGTGGTATGTTTTTCTTAATACATATATTCCCATACAAACCTCTTTCCATGTATTATCAACTCCTATATAATAGACACCTTCCTAGATTTAAATTTCATATGATATATATGTACCCAAGTGTTTCCAATTGGAATTGCTATAATTATACTTTTATGGCATTCTAGATATTCAAAATAGTTTTCATAAATCTACCAAATAGACCCATTCTTGACATTGAACCTACATAATTTTAGGTATGTCCAATGAAAGATTAGGGTCTAGGTTCATAAATTTCAAATGCTTTAGTGTTGAGGGTTTAGATTTTACAGCTTTAGGGTCTAGGGTTTAGCAAACTTAGGGTGAAGTTTGGGTGGCCCTTGGCATAATTTAGACTTGGTGTTAGTGTCAATTGGAATCGATTGTACGCGCTTTTAGATTTACAAATTTGCTAACTAAATTTGCAAACAAACATCAAGATAAACTTTATGAATTTTAACTATTCTTTAACATATTGATTTCTAATCTAATTATAATTTAACATTCAAACTAAAGTTTAATATATATCATTTTTTCCATACAAAGCAAATAAAATTTAAAACATTTAAGCAATGCAAATGAATTTTTTTGAGCTCGAAATTACCTAGTTTTCAAAATCAAAATGATTTGTTCGATTCCAATTTAGGGTTTTAACAATTTCTTTGTTCCAATTCAATTTAGGGTTTCAATTTTAAACAATTAGGGTTTTTAATGCAATTTTTTCGTTTCAATTCAAACTAGTGTTTTCAAATTCAATTTTTTTCGTTTGATTTGGATTCAGGGTTTCAAAAAGCTTGATTTGGATTTGTAAATGCAATGTTTTTATTTCATTTCGATTTCTAGGGTTTTGAAATGCAATTTTTTTGTTTTGTTTCAATTAGGGTTTTCAAATTCAATTTTTTTGGGTTTAATCGAACAATTTAGGTTTCAAAAGTTAAATTTTGTTTCTAAAACACAATTCAAGGTTCATTTTTTCACTTTTATTAAAAAACCTTCAGGTTTTATTGCATTTTTTCATCTATTTTTACAGTTATTCATTTCTACTATAACAGTTTAAAAAAATACTTAAAACGTGAAATAAATTTAAAAAAAATGCTAAATTCATTTATTTTCTTCAAAATTTCAATTCAAAATTAAAAAATGCAAAAAAATGGCGTGTAGGGGTGTACCTGTAGCTGATTGTGGGGGTTGTTGTCCCCAATACTCGAGGTCCCATCCGTTGTGCAGTGAAATGTGTTTGTTTAAAAAAATAAATAGCAATACAAAACGGGATCCCGGTTTCTACAAAATGGGATCCCGATTTATAGAAATTGGGATCCCATTTTTTAGAAATTGGGATCCTGTTTTGTGAGAATCAGGATCCCATGCCTTTTCCATTGGTTCAGAATCCGATGGGAAACAGGATCCCAATTTTTAAAAATCAGGATCCCGTTTCGTCTCAGGCTTGGGATCCCGAACCATAACGGGATCCCGATTTTTAAAAATAGAAATCCCGTTTATTAAAATCGGGATCCTGTTTGCTCAATGCCGATTTCAATTTTTTGGTTAAGGCAAAAACTTCCACATTTCATGGACTCAACTTTGTGCACTTACCCTAGTAGTTTACAAACTATATTCAATTTTCTACAGATTCTATTCTTACATATTTTTGAAATAATATAGATAACTTATTCAAATTTTTATGCCAAGTTGCCTAACTCTGATTTTTCTAATTTTTTTGCCACTTAAGGACCTATTTTTTCCATGATGATCCTGCACATACCCGAAACCTGTAACCCTTTTTCCCTTTTGTTGTTTCTTTAAAATATGAAGTTAAAACAAATTTCTAGCTCATCATTGTAAAGGGTGATCCCACAATAGTGGTTTACAATTTTTGGCCAAACTGGACACTGAAATTATTTTTTTTAACTAAATCTTCACATTTGGGCACCTATAATAGCTAAACCATGAGGAATTTAAAGATGATGCAAACTAGAGTCTAATCAAATTTTGTCTATAGATTCTAAAAATATTTTTTTGAAATTTTTGGAATCAGATTGCACTTCTTTTTCCATCTCCTACGAAAACTAGTTTTTTTAGAAAACAACATTTTTAAAAGTGATGCACACCGTATAACACAACTTTTTTTCCGTGAAGGATAAAATTCTAATTCTTTCAAATTTAGATTTGTAACTCTGATATCTAGTGCTTCCACTAGGTTAGATAGTTTTTTATTGAATATCTTTCTTTAATCAAGTTTTGAATTCAAACCAATTACAATTCAGACATAGCACGATCGTATAACACGTAACTTTGTTTGTATGTATAGAATTTCATTTTTTCTGTTGGATCGAGGACTTCAATATTCGGTGCACTCATATTTTTCAAAAAAAATATATTGATAATATGCTATTTTTCCACATGTGCAAAATAGAGACCTTCATTTTAAAACCTGTGTTTAATAAAACTAAAAAAACAAATACATAATAAAACCAAAACATATTAAAATTATATTTGTTGGATAGTTCGTTCCGAGGACTACCTAATTCCAGTTGGGTTTGTGAAGACTCCCCTCCATTTACATCCTCAACCCGAGCTTCAAAGCATAAAAATTTAGGTTTTTTGTGTTTCAGGGGGAGAATGAGGAATAAGGGGGGTTCGTACAAACCCCTAGGGGTTCGAGTGAACCACCCCTCAATGTGCATTTCCTTTTTTTGGGGGGTGTGGGCCCAGTAATTAATGGGTTCGCTTGAACCCTAGTTTGGGTGAACCCCTTTTGGGTTCAATTTGTAGGTTCATTTGAACCCCTAAAACCAGTTTTTTTTGCATGGGGTCATTTTTTCTCAGTTTTCCTTCCTCCATTAAATTGTAAACCGCTATTGTTGCTTCACCCTCAAGCCAAATCTGATGAATAAGATGGAGTTCTAGTTTGATGTTCTGAACTTGCAACAATAGTGTATTCATTTTCAGAATTTGTAAAACTCCATTTGCAAACCCAAGTTCCTCTAAGCTTAGTGAACCATAAAGGCCCTTTGTGATTACTAGTAAATCACATCAATCAATTGAGTTGTTCTTGCATTGTCATGACCTGACACCTAAGAGACCTTGGGGTGATTTATGAAACTTAGTTGCAGATTTTTACCTTTCAAGAGAGGCTTCACACTTGTGTGTTGTCTATGTTGAAAAGTGCAAAAACACACATCAACAAGACATCTCTCCATATGAGGACAGCAACGCGGGTCTAGGATGATAGTGCAGCACGTTGGTGTCTCTTTGGTACACTGACATCCCTAAGGCTAGAAAATGAGAAGTATAGTAAGGAAAAGACTAAAAACCTACTTACAGCCTATCTAATTGATTTTAACTAAAAGAACAAAATAATAAAGTTTGAAAAGTAAATGTGAAAATGATAAAGTAAGTAAATGAAGACTAAGGTGATGAATATTATCTCACAAAAATGTCAGTTCACTAGCTAGCTCCACACACACATCCACCTACACACAAGAAAGAGGGGGAAATTGTTTGGGTTGTATAGGGGTTTTCCTTAGTCAAACTCCCACTTTGGTGTTTCCACCTCCACAGACAACCAGAAAAGCAACGGAGTAGAAAGTATGATAAAGAAGAGAAAAGTAAATACATTGAACACTACAAAAGATAAAGATACTCTATCAAATCACAAAAGAGAGAGTGAATTGAAGCATTACCACCTCCACCCAAAGGCTCTCAACACAAATGAAGGGAGAATGCAACCAAAAAACTTGACAAAGTCACCACGGCCATAGTGGTGATGAAGGGAGGTCTCACAAGTTCTATGGTAGCCTCACACATACAAAAGTGAAGTTGATGGAGTATCAAACTGTTGCAATGCTCAATGGAGTTGTGAAAAGGCTAGTAGAATGCTTCAAGAGATCCCAAAGTGTGAAGGAGATTGAATGAAATTGCTTGAATTTCCAAGAGTTGTGTAGAAGATTAACTGAAGTGTGAAATGAATGGATTTGAAGTCCAAAAGGAGTCGTTTCGGATCAGTTGGTCGCATAGAGGCATTACAATTCGACCCCAATGAGGTGTGTAACATCCTTGCAGACTCTAGAGGCAAGAATCTATTAGGGATAGTAATATGTTGCACCAACATCCGCACACCGCGCTCACGTCCTTGATGAAAATTCCCTCACCAATGCACAAAACACGCACCATGTGGATGGAAGGAAGATGGATGATGTGGAATTTTTCCTTTGGATTTTATTTTCTAAGGCGAGGGTATGCAAAAGAGGAATTTACACAAGGGGTGCAAATTCTCTTTTATACAAGAGTATCCACCAGGTTTTGTGTAGGATTCTTCACTTGTTTGTAGGCTTCAACGTTCATTATATGGTCTCAAACAAGCCCCTCAAGCTTGGTATGAGAAGATGGATAGTTTCTTGCTTGCTTCTGGCTACACTCGTTGCCATTTCAATCCCATGGTTTATACTCAGAGACATGAATAGGATTTACTCATACTTGTACTCTATGTGGATGATTTGATTCTCACAAGGAGTTCTACTTCCATGATACAGAGTACACAGCAAGCATTGATGGAGAGATTTGATATGACTAACCTTGGTATTTTGCATTACTTCCTTGGTCTTTAGGTTCATCAAACTTCTGAGGGGATCTTCATTTTCCAATAGAAGTATGCTCTTGATTTCCTTTAGATATTTGGCATGGCTGATTGAAAGCCTACCCCCACTCCATTTCAATCAGGTAATGTATTGTCTACCAAATACACTACTCCTACAATTGATCCTACCTTGTATCAACAGTTGGTTGGAAGTCTTTTGTACTTGACACGTGGTCATCCTAATATCTCCTTTGTGGTTGGACTTGTCTCTCGTTTCTCACAGGAGCCTCATGAGAGTCATTGGAAGGCTTCCAAACATATCCCGAGATACATTCAAGGCACTACTCATTTCGACATTCACTATACTTCAAGTGCATCTCAGATAGTGGGCTTCATTGACTCAGATTGGGCTAGTGATGTTAGTGATTGGAAGTCTACTTTTGGCTTTGTATTTTTCCTTAGTTCTGGTCTGATTGCATAGTCATGCAAGAAGCAGACTTCTATTGCATTATCATCGACAAAGGCTAAGTATCGAGGTGCAATTTTGGCTAGTCAGGAGGTTTTGTGGCTTCATCAGTTGATGACTAAGTTTGGAATCCCTTCCACTCATCCCACTACTCTTTGGTGCAATGATCAAAGTGAAATTCATATCTCTTGCAACCTAGTGGAGCAACAACGTACTAAACATATTGAGATCCACATAAACTTCATCAAGCAGCTCATCCAAGATGGTGTTCTCATCTTGGAGTATTTTCCTACAAATCAACAAGTTACAAACATCTTCACTAAACCTTTCGCGTGACCTCGTTATCTTCAGTTGTGATTGATGCTTGGGGTGAAGGAAGTTGTCCTTAGGGGTCTTGAGGATTCCTCCTTCCTTCTTCAGTTTTTCTTTTTTGCTCTTTCTCTCTTTTGGAGAGGAGTTTTCTACCATAGATTTTTTCTCCTTTTCTTTGCTTGTGAGAGATTTTAGTTGGTTTTGTACATGGGTACCTCATCTGACCTTTTTGATAGGACCCATCTTTTGCATTGGTTTTTTCCTCCCTAAGTTGCACTTAAAGGGGGGTGTTGGTGCACGAATAAGTCTTATACCTAATTTATTCCTTTACTAGGGACTTAGGGGACTTAATTCACATTTTAATTTTACTTAGTATAAAATATTCTTTCTAGAATTCTTAGTTGTCTTATCTAGATAAGTATTAGTTGTCTTGACTTCATGTCATCCTAGGTAGTTATGAGTTAGTTGTCTCATGTGATAGGATTAAGACACTTGTCATGATCTTGTCTTATCCTATCTCTCATCCTTGTTTTTATAAGCAAGGCCTCTCTAGCATATTTTGCATTGTATTCTATTCTACTACATAGCATATTGATCATTGTATTATATTGTAATTCTTGTTTGCTGGTATAGCATCTTCCATTGCTTCTCTCTATTTCTTGTGGAGGTTATTTGGTGTTGCAGATTAAAGATCTTGGTTGCTCACTTCGACAAAACATGAACAAACTCACATAAAACTTGGCATGATGCTTGAATGATGAAAGCTTGTAATAATTTTACAAATTATGCTCTTGACTTCTCTTGAATCAATTTTAGGATCTTCACTTGCTCAAATATTTAATTGTTTAGGTTTAAAATGGTGAATATAGTATTTATTTATATGCAATTCTTCTAATTTCTCAAAAATTAAATCTCAATAGCCAAAAATGAGGATTTGAAATTCAAATAATAAATTACCAACACTGCCATATTTAAATTTGGATCCAACTTAAGAGATCTAGGATGTAGTGTGCCCTAGATCAAATCCCTCCTTTTTGGGGATCTATAGTGTTGGGGGATAAATAATAAATTCATACTTTGATCTTTCACATTTGATTCCCTAATAAATGTTAAAATGGGCCATGGAATGCATAATTTAGGAAATTAGGTTCATAATTGGGTTAAAGCACATAAGAGGGAGAAAAATATAGTGTGAAATTGTTAAAGGAGACAATTTATGATGCTACAAATCAACACACACGTACTTACACTTAGAAAGGAACCACCCTTCTCTACAGGTCTACTCTCAAGTTTAGCAAGGTCCCATGCTTGAGAGATCATTCCCATTATGTCTTTGAAGTGTTGACAAGGTTCAGTAAGGGTGCAATTTTTTGTAACAATTATATTATATTATTCATTATACCAAGCCTAGGAACATATGAAGTGGATAACGAGGAGGTTGTCCCATATTTTCTTTCATAAATTTATACTCCCTTGAGATGGTGACTTTCATATGACATATAGGATATATATGGTGGCAAGGTGGTCACTTTTATAGACCTTGTAGTTGATGGCCAAGTAGAGATACACACAAGCAAACAAGTAGGAATGTTGGATGCCACATGTGGAGAAATTTGATAATCCCTCCATGTCCAAATAAACTACCACACATAGCATTTTAGTGGTACACTTTCATGATTAATGAAAGCATATTTTTGGATTTTATATGGTGTAAAATCTTTTCAAGTGTTTCTCATAGGAAATCTATTAAATATGAATAAAAAATATCATTTTTTTCCCTTTGAGAAGGACTTTTTCCTTTTCCGATCTTTAAAGCTCTTTTTAGGTTGTGGTTATGTGTCCTTTCATTCTATTTGAGTTATTCTTCTTTTTCTTATGATAGATATATGAAAAGAAATCTCTAGATTTATGAGTTGCACATATAAAGCTTGATAACAAAGAAATGAATTGGATATAGTAGAGGTAGACAAGGTATGACAACATTTATCAAGTATTAATGATGCACCTATAGGTACATCATTAGGAAAATTCACCACCAACAATTCACTGCTAACAAATTCACCTCCAACAATTCATCACCATGACAAAGTCATCTCGTGGAAAATTCACTGCCAACAATATGATATGAATTGATGGTGGTGGATTTTCCACAAGATGAATTTGTCATGGCAATCAATTGTTGGCGATCAATTGTTGGAGGTGAATTTGTTGATGGTGAATTGTTGGCAATGAATTTTCCTAAAGCCCATGATTGTACATCATCTCAACTATTCATTCTATAGTAATATGTTCAATCATAGAATTGTTCAAAATCATATTACTTACTCCATAATAATGTAAGCTTAACATTCATGAAATTTAAAAATAAAAGATACAATGTTAAAAGAAATCATTTAAATAGTTAAGAATATTTACACAAAGATATATTAATTATTATAAGTTAAAAACTCACAAAAGATCTTTAAAAAAACAAATTAAAAAATGACTCATTTCTTCCTTTCAGTTTACTATTAATATAATATAATAACAAGATACTTTATTACTAGACACTAAATAAAATTATATTCACTAACTTCTAATTTTTAGAACTTAAAAAAAATATGTTTCAAAATTAAAAAAATCAATATAAACTTATTTATTTATTATTTTGTTAAATTACACCATGTGGTATGAATGCTTGTACCTTTTAAGTCGAAAAGGGTTCCCTCGCCTTACATAAATTGAAATGTTTACTCAGGGTTGAGAATGCTATAATTGATATTTTGTTTTCGACCTGACTCACCATGTAAAACGTGCTTGTTTCTTTTACACTTACCTCATTCACTGGTTGTGAATAGCTACCAAGTTATCCTCAAAACGTCAGCCAAAGTGGACAGTAAGAGGGAAATAGTGTGTGTAACAGGGGCGGCAGGATTCATCGGATCCTCCGTCGTCAAAAATCTACTGCAAAGGGGTTATTCAGTTCACGCTACCTTAAGAGATCCCCGTAAATCCCTCTTTCCTTCATCTCGCACCTCTTCGTCATTCATACACTATACTACCTAACTATTGATTTTTGGATCTCCTATAGAAAACCCTGCTAAAAATAGTCATCTGCTATCCTTTCCGGGAGCCAAAGAAAGACTCCAACTGTTCAAATCAGATCTTTTGCAACATGGCAGCTTTGATTCTGCTATTAAATGTTGTGAATTCGTCATCAATTTGGCCACTGTTTTGGATTTCCAGGTAATATATTTATCTACCCCCCAAAATCCCTTTATTTTGTACATGTTTTATGGATGAGATTTGAGGTAGTGAGTGGAGTGATATCAAGGAGATATCGTCCAGCCTGCCATTGAAGGAACGATGGACATTCTACAAGCTTGCAAGAAAGCAAAAACCGTGAAGTGGTTTATCCATACTTCTTCCCTCAGCACAGCTTACCCTCTCACTGAAGACGGACAATTTAAGGAGGTCCTTGATGAATCCTGTTGGACTCCTGTTGATTATATTAGAAGCAAAGATGTTGGAGAAGAGAGATTTACGAGATTTGTTTCTATCTGTAGTTTGCTATTTATGGAGAGTGCATACTTTGTGGGATTTGTCTTAATCTATGCCCTCTTTTGTTGTCGCTAATTAAGGCCGATGTATCTCTATATATGTAGAGCTATTGTAATCTCCAGATACACAACAATGAATAATAACACCCTCTCTCCCTTCTCCAGTGGACGTAGGCTACGGTCGAACCACATACATCTGTGTGTTATGACTGGTTTACATTTGTATATTATTTGACTGGTTTCTTCATGGTATCAGAGCGGGTCTTGATCTGATTTATCATGGGAGACCTAGGATTTCTTCTTGGCCACGCAACTTTTTTTTGCTCCATTTTTTTCGAGTCGTTTGCCTGTGAAAACCCTTTTTCGTGGTCGTTTTTGCTTGTTCCTGAGCAGTTTTTTGTTGATTAAGGGTGTTTCTTCTACTACCATTCGCATTTTTCTATGCTCCCCACGCACAACCTGGTGCCATTCACATTTTTATGTGCTCCCAGCGTGTGACCTAGTCTCTAAAACCCGAGATCTTGCTCTGTGTCAGGCGATCTTGCTCTATGCGGTGCGATTTCGGGTTCCCTGCAAAAATCAAAGCCCTTTTTCTTGCGATCTTGCTCTGTGCGGCGCAATTTCGGGTTCTCTACAAACATCAAAGCCCCGTGATCTGCCCTATTCAAAAAACTGTGCCTTCTCTACTGGTTCATGCAGGTTCTTTTATCCTCTGCCTCAGAAATCTGGTGTGTTCTGAATCTACGGCGGAGACTTTCATTGTAAGTGCCTTTCGCAATTTTTTTGCCATTTTTCATGGTCGAGTTCGATTCGAATCCTAGTTGGAGACTTTCATCAGTTCCATTAAATGGTATTAATTATGTAGCATGGTCTAGAGCTGTTACTTTGTCGCTTGGTGGCAAGAAAAAATTTAGTTTCGTTAATGGTGATAAAAAGTGTCCTCAAAATACTGAATCGGGATATGATGATTGGATATCCAATGATCAACTTGTTCGATCATGGTTACTCAATTCGATGAAAACTCATATTGCCGAAATTTTCACTTTTTCTAATTCGGCAAAAGAACTGTGGGATTCAATTGTTGAATTATATGGGAACCAAAATAATGCTGCTTGTATTTTTGAACTCACTCTTGACATTGCTACAGCCCAACAAGGTGAAAGAATCTTTAGTGAACACCTAGGGAATCTAAAAAAAATGTGGGACGAATTAAACCTGTATCGTCCACATAACACTGATGCCCAAACTCTTTTGAAATGAGTTGAGGAGGATAAAATTTTCTCACTACTTAGTAGCCTGAAGCCTGAGTATGAATACATAAGGTGCAACCTTCTGATGGATGCCACATTACCCACTCTTGCTGGTGTTTGTGTTATTATTCAGCGAGAGGAAACTCAGAGAAAGACTATGAGCTCAAAATCCAAAACTGCAACAGAGAAGATTGAATCTAATGTCCTTTTGGTTGAAAAGGATGATAAAAGAAAGCCTCATTTTTCTGACAAAAATAGGAATGTTTCTTGCTACAAGGGTAAGAAGGAACTCTATCAATGTGATCACTGCAAGAAAATTGGGTATACCAAGGATCGTTGCTAAGAATTACATCCTCATCTCAAATCTGAATATAAGGGTCGGAAGGATCATGCAGCTGTAGCCGAGACACTTTTTTCAATCAATCAGTTGGGTCATCTTCTTCAACAACTCAGTAAGACTATCTCTTCTGGCAACAGTCCGTCCACTTCCACTCACGTGTCAAGTAACCTTCATGCTTATCTTACTTCCCATTCCAAAATTAATTCCTGGATTATTGATTCCGTAGCTAAAGATCATATGGCCAATAGTCCTTCTTCAGTAACCAATTTTATTCTAAAAATTGATAAGCATGACATTTCTGTTGCAAATGGAACTATTGTTTCTGCCTTAGGAAGTGGTAAAATTAGTTTTTTTTCTCATAGTGCTTCATCTGATGCTCTGGATGTTCCATCATTCCCTGTTCAACTTATATCTATTGGAAAAATTACTAATTCTTTAAATTGTGATGTCATTTTTTCTCCAACATCTGTCATCTTTCAGGATCGAAAGTCGAGAAAATGATTGGTAAAGGAACATACTCACATGGACTTTATTTTCTCAACTCCCTCAATAAGGCGTGTCATGCCAATGGTGTAATTAAAAGTCACACTTTACATAAACGGCTTGGATATCCATCCAACCATATCTTGTCAAGACTTTGTCCCTCTACTTCTGTTGATTTTGATATCTGTGATGTTTGTCATTTTTCTAAACAAATGTGTTTACCTTTTGTTAATTCATCTTCTATGTCTACTGAGTTGTTTGAGTTTGTTCACTCCGACTTATGGGGACCTACACCTATTGATTCTTATGATGGATATAAATATTTTGTGTTGTTCATTGATTATTTTTCTTGTGCTACCTGGTTATACTTGTTAAAATCAAAAGCTGAAGTGACTTCTATCTTCAAAGATTTTCATACTTTGGTGTTTAATCAGTTGGGTGCTAAAATTAAAAATTTTAGGTCTGATAATGGTACTGAATATGCTAAAGGAATTTTTTCAAAATATCTTCGAAGCCAAGGCATTATTCATCAAACAAGTTGTTTCAGAACTCCACAACAAAATGGGGTAGCCAAAAGAAAGAATTGACACATCCTGGAAACCGCACATGCCCTTATGTTTCAAACGAAGGTCCCAAAACAATATTGGTCTCATAGTGTATTGACAATTCCATATTTGATCAACTGCCTTCCCAGCCATGTTATTAAGTTCAAGTCACCATTGGAGATACTCAAAAATTGAACACCTGACATCTCACACTTGATGGTATTCGGATGTGTCTGTTATGTGCACCAGCAAGCAATACATAGAGATAAGTTAGAAGCTCGCTCTACTCGATGTGTATTTTTTGGGTATTCTTCCACTAAGAAAGGGTACATATGTTATGATTCAGTCACTCATAAACTTATTGTTTCACGTGATGTACATTTTGTGGAGTCTGAATCTTTTTTTCAAGCTTGTGTTGAATCTGGGAGTCGGTCACAGGGGGAGTCTATGTCTGACCCGGTCCTGCTTCCTATAGTTACCAATGAGGATGTTGCTACTGATCAAGATGCAGAAATTACTGGAGCAACCCCAATCCCCACATTACCTCCAGCTACTTGACGATCAAGTAGAGAAACTCGTCCTTCAGAGAGAATGAAAGATTTCTTCACTTATCATGCTACATCTTATCCTATACAGGAACACCTATCTTATAATAAAATTTCTCAATCTCACCTAGCTTTCCTGAGTACCGTTGATCATAATCAAGAACCTAAGACTTTTCGAGAAACTAACTCCATTGTAGTTTGGGGAAGTCTATACAAGACGAGCTACAAGCTCTAGATGACAATAAAACATGGGAGATTGTTAAGCTACCTCTAGGAAGGAAAACTGTCGGATGTTGTTGGGTGTACAAAAATAAATACAACAGTGATGGTTCCTTAGAACGACATAAGGCTAGACTTGTTGCTAGAGGATTCACACAAACATATGGAGTAGATTACCAGGAAAATTTTGCGCCTGTTGCAAAGATGAACACATTCCAGGTCCTCATTTCTCTTGCAGTAAATCAAGACTGGAAATTGTTTCAAATGGATGTCAAAAATGCATTCTTGCATGGTGATCTTAAAGAAGAAGTTTACATGAGCATCCCACCTGGGCATCCGCAAGAGGCCAAGTTTGGTTTAGTGTGTAAGTTAAAAAAGGAAATCTACAGGCTTAAACAATCTCCACGGGCCTGGTATGCTAAGCTTAGTTCTGTCCTTATGATGAATGGGCTGAAACGAAGTAATGCAGATCCTTCTCTGTTTGTTAAAAGAGGTAACTCTGGGATTGTTGTTGTTTTGATTTATGTTGATGATATAGTCATTACTGGTGATGATCAAAATGCAATTTCTAAGCTAAAAATTTTGCTACACAATAGATTTTCCATTAAAGATTTGGGAACTTTGAAGTACTTTCTAGGATTAGAAATTGCCTACTTAAAAAGTGGCATCTTTCTTAATCAACGAAAGTATGTGTTGGATCTATTACAAGAAACAGGTAAATTTGGAATCAAACCATCAAATACGCCAATGAATAGCAGAGGAAAATTGGATGATACTGGTGCATTGTTGTCTGATATTGGTCAGTTTCAGCAGTTGGTCGGTAGGTTAATCTATTTAACCATTACTTGACCTGACCTTTCTTATGTAGTTAGTTTGGTAAGTCATTTCCTGCATGCTCCCAAGGCTCAACATATGCATGCCATTACCAGAATTTTACAGTATCTGAAAGGGTCCCCAAGCAGAGGTATATGGATGTGTAAGAATGGCCATAATTCTATTACTGTCTATACTTATGTTGATTGGGCAGGATCTCCCATTGATCAAAGGTCTACAACTGGCTATTGTACTTTTTTTGGAGGTAACTTGGTCACATGGAAAAGTAAAAAATAGAGTGTTGTTGCTTGTTCAAGTGCTCAAAATATAGAGCAATGGCATCAACTACCAGTGAAATTATATGGCTTCGAGCTCTGTTGCAGGACCTTGGTTATGGTTCATCTCTACCAACTCAATTATTTTGTGATAATCAGGCTGCTATGCATATCACTTCCAATCTAGTGTTTCATGAGCGCACTAAACATATTGAAGTCGACTGCCATTTTGTTAGAGAGAATGTGCAAGCCAATGTCATCCACACAACCTTTGTCCCTACAACTCAACAATTGGCGGATATATTTACAAAAGGTCTTCTAGCTCACAAGTTTCAAGAAATATTGTCCAAGTTGGGCTTTATTGACATTTTCACACCAACTTGAGGGGAGTGTTGGAGAAGAGAGATTTACGGGATTTGTTTCTATCTGTAGTTTGATATTTATGGAGAGTGCATACTTTGTGGGATTCATCTTAATCTATGCCTTCTTTTGATGTCGCTAATTAAGGCTGATGTATCTCTATATATGTAGAGTTGTTGTAATCTCCATATACACAACAATGAATAATAACACCCTCTCTCCCTTCTCTAGTGGACGTAGGCTACAGCTGAACCACATACATCTTTTTGTTATGACTGGTTTACATCTATATGTTATTTGACTGGTTTCTTCAAAAGACCTCAATTATGGAGTAAGCATTAAAGTCTTTCTTCAATAATAATTACTAGAATTAATGGCTCAGCTCAAATTAGATGTTGTCCTTAGATGTGTACAATATCGAAGACTTTGGTGGAGCAAGCAGTTCTGCGATACGGAGCCAAGGAGTAGATTCAAGTGGTAATAGTGTTGGTAGGGATGGTAGGAGGTCCATCTCTCACACCGAAATTTCTCGTTACCGCTTTAATGATGTTAGCACCGCTCGCAAGTAATTTATCCTCTTTAGTTCAAACACACAAACATTTGTCTAATGTGGCCAGGCTTAAGTATCACACACTAAGCCCTGACCGGTCAATGCTTTTTGTCATTTTCTATTCTCTGTTGGGTATGTCTGGCACTGGCTATGCTATGGTCATCCCATGGCTCATGCATAGTCTAGTCTGAGTGATTTTGTAGGGAAGTATTGTAACTCGGCAGCAAATTTAAAATCACGACCGTACTCTCCGCATCTAACACATTTACTCTACCGAAAACACAAGCCACTTGCTGTTATTAATTTCCACCGTGCCTATATTGAATTTCAAGCCCGCCTAAATTTTCAATCTACTTTTCATTTTGCCTCAACGATCTGCATTCTCTGTTTGGCATGCACAGACTTTCTCGAATGGCAAAAGCACCCTCAAATGGCTTATGACTGTTATCTTAGGGTTAGAAGTTATTTTAAATTTGGACTATGGAAATGCAAATGATCTTGGCTTATTTATTCTCAACCTACGTGTCTGTCAACCATCAATGGTCTTTTTTAATTCATTCAAAAAAATGGATCTTTCTTTGAACGATAGGTGCGATTTTTTTTAGAACAAAATTATTTTCAATATTTGTTTGACTGTTTCTGAATTTCGCTTTTGATTATGTGGAAATCAGATTCATTGGTTACGTCAGACCATCCAGGATCAATATTTTTATTTGGCCTGTGCAGTGACTATGAATATAGCTCTCAATGATAAACATAATAAATATTTTTCACTGCAAATCTGGACTTGTGTTGCATTTTGAGATCAATCTATCTTTGGGGCTTCAAGAGGGGTGTGGGGTTCATCAAGTTGGGATCTCTCTAAATGGGGTTTTGGGGCAATAGTCTTTAAAGAAAAAAATTTATATTAAAAATCTACTTTTTTTAAAGAGAAAATCAGGGTGGTTTAGATCTATTAGTGCTGTTATGTTGAAGATATTGTATATAGTTTTGTAATTTAAAAAAAGAATTATAATGACTTTTGTAAAAATTGTAATTTTTTCTTAGCAGTAAGAATATTGATATTTTGTTCTTTGGATATTTATCTAGTGTATTACTAAGATTTAACCATCTAAATCTTCGTGTTGTTATATGATTGTTGATTCTATTATTTCATTATTATCTTTTTATTTTTGCAACTCATTTGTGATGTAATATTGTATGATTCTATTGCTTAAAATTTTATCATTTAGGCCTAGCTTTTTCAATATATTTTAATATAATATAATCATAGGCTATACTCCCACTCTAATATGTCACTACTAGAAGTATATGAATTTGCTAGCTTTATACAAATTTATCTTTGGTTCAATCTGAAATTTAACCCGTTTTGTCTCCCGCTTTGGTCATAGTATATTTCCTAGATGGAAAAAATAAGTGATGCATAAAAAAATTGAACTTTCTCTAATTTAGATTGACTATCATATACAATTGATCTATCTATAGCCCATTTGTCAAAGGGATGTTGTCTCAAACCTATATACATAAGATGTGACTTTTCTTCTCTTCAATCCATTTCAAATAGAAGTGGATCTTATAGTTATAGCCCTCAAAATAATAGAGGTATATAACATAGTTCCTATTGTAGATAATAAAAAGATGTAAAATTGAGTGTAGTAGCTTCTTTCTTTTTACTTGATATATATGAATTCTTTTCATGTTTATTATATTTGTTTAATATTGAAAATAGTTTATAAATATAGTTTATATGAGAAATCGATCGCAAAGATATATAAACATTAAGTTAGAAGAGACAAAAAGGAAATAAATATGGAAATAAAGGGATAATAAATTTAAATAGTCCAATATTGTAACCCAAACCACCTCTTAGCCTAAACTAAAAAGAGGGGAACCAAAGACAATTCATAAAATTGAACATTTGCTACAAATAAATGTCCAAGCCATCATCAAAAAGGCCAAACATGATCACACAAACCCTACCATAGTCAATAACATCACTTCAACACTACAAATTGGGAACATATATAATAGAAACTACACAAAAACTAACAATAAGTAAGGCAAATTACATAGAAGTGTAACTAGAGCCATTTTACAAAGAAAACCAACTTGCCACTTAACTAGAACAATTTTCACCCTTCTTCTTGTCCAATTTTCTAATAAAATCTTTAGCATTCCTCTCCAAAGATAAAAAAATTTGAAATCCACATACTTTTGTAACTAGGACATGTGAGAAACATTCTAATAGGAAAAACTAGTAATGAGGAAAAAGTACCATCACATTTTCTATTAGAAGAAATACTAATAGAAAATTAATCATCTCGCCCAAAAACATTAATAGCTACATTTTCCCCTTTTTCTAGCAATTGAATTAGGAATAGCATACACATTAGTATAGTGTTAGACATTAGGAACAACACCATTATCATGGACACAAGGTCTAATACCAAAAACACCAACATGAGAACAATCCTCTACACCACTAAAAACAACATCAACAATACCAAAAGCAATAAAACATGAGTAGATATAATCATATGAGAAGTATTAAGATGGTCGAATCACTTTGTTAAAAAGAATGATTATTTGGCTCAACAGACCCAAAAGTCCCAATCATATCAACACCACTCTGCACAAGCTAGTGATATTGATCATACAACACATCTTTAGCAACCATGTCCCATGCTACAAGAACCCAGCATCAAGAATAGAGTCCTCATCTACAATATCTATTTTAATATCCTCACTCCTCTTATGCAACTACAATACAACATTGTTGGCAATAAAGGAAACTATAGTTTTGAGAAAATTTAACAAGTATATGTTTACTATCCTAAAAAAGCTCTTTATTTTTATCAATCCATATAAATCAAAGAAATTTAGAGGGACCAACCACAACCTATCTAAAATTTTAGCAAGAGGAGAATAAAAAGTCTAGTCTTTCCAAATAAAATGACATGCCTTGACCAATATCGTGCATTTACTAGAAATAAAGTCCAAGTGGGAAGAAAGAAATGCTATAATTTCTTAGCATAAGGACTATAAAAAGAAAACAAAAAAATTCAACTGTCCCATAAACCAAATAGGACTTAGACCCAAGACTCAAAATGGCATCATTGACAACTAATTTATTAAACAACAATAACCATATGAAAAACACTTAGGCTCAATAAAGCTAAACCAAATCCTATTTACTCTTTTTCCAACAAAACATTACCTACATCATATAAGCCCCAAATAGGGTTTAATTTTTTAAAATAGTACTCAGTGAAAGACAAAAAAACATATAATATATGTGAGTGAATTGTAAAAACATTTTTTCCCCTATCTATTAAACATTATCTCAAGGGTAGGTGCAGAAACATAGAAGTCAAAAAATGTTTTGGAGATGAAATAAAAGAGAAAGTGCTCACAGTAAAATGCAAGCACACTAAGGATCAATTGTGTTGTAATTCAAGTGCATTTAGGTTTGATAAATCTAAACCTAAATATTCTTGCATTATAACATGTTCATGTTATAGAGACAAAAAGAAACATAGCAGCTAAGAGCCACTTTATTTCATTCTATTTTCTTCATTGAGATAGAACATGAGTGGAAGAAAATGTGACCATATTTGTGTCGAATTTGACCATCTCATCCTCCTCAATAGTTTCTTGATGGGAAAGAGGTAAGTTATATTATTTTTTGATAATTATAGTAAATCTTAAAGTATATTTTATTGAATTGGTTTTGATTTATTGAAATTTACTTTCAACCAATCCAAACCCTTCTCCATCTCAAAATCCTCAACTTAATGAAATCCATGAACAAAATGAGGTAGAATAACATGACCTTGAAACCCCCTTCAAACTCCTAAAATTCCCATGCATCACCTTGAAACACAACAAAATATATTATTGTAAATTAAAAACAACAAATTTGGGCAATTCAAAATGAAACTAGTGGTGAGTGGGTGACAACACTGAATCAATGGTGCTGGTGGAGTTCCTCAAGCTATAGAAATGGATGGTGTCATTAGTGGTGGTGGTCACTTAATTGAGTGGTGAATATGTGGTTTGAACTGGTGGAAGTGGTATAATTGGTGGTAGCAACTAGGCTCAAATCTCATGGGCTAGCCATGACCAAGGGATAACCCTAGTCTATGAATATGCATTATGGACCATTAGTCAATTCCCCATTTTATTAGGGGATAGCTCATAACTTTTATGCATATCCCTCCATATCATTAGTGTTAATAATTTTTAATTTATTTTTTGTGATCACGCTTTTATAATGTAGGCCCATGCTAGATGCTAACATAGCTTAATAATGATTCTATCATGAATATATATTTATGGTACTAAGTTTTCTTAATATGAAATATATATTCTAATGTTACATGTAATAGACAAAGTGGCCCCAATAATGTCTAACCAATATGATGCATGTATCCTTAGATTTCATAGATGCACCATAAATAAATATTAATTTTATATTTTTAGCATTATGTATGGTGAACAACACACGTTTTCCCAATTAAGTAATATATTGTACCATGTTAGAATAGTCCATTGTTTTTTCAAATACCATTGAATATTTATATTGCTATCTATATAAATTAACCATTTTCCTTTGTAAAGCTACCAATCCATTATCTTTGAGCCTCACTTGAACAAGTAAAATCTCTTGGTAAGTGTTTCATGTTGAAGGTATAGAATCCTCCTAAAGATAGCTCTACTCATAAGTTAATCCATTCAAATCCACCTTAAATAAATCATAGATATTCCCCATGCAAGAAATATAATTTTAATTCAAAATTATCTAATTTAATTATCAACAAAACTATATATTGAGAATGAATGTTTAAGATGAGCATTAAAATTCTATGATGTCTATGAAACTTTTAAAATTTGTTCTTATTCAAAGGAATTATTAAGCTTCTTAATTAGTTGAAACTCATTTAGAGTTCTTGGCATGTTCAGCCTTACATCACCAAGATACCCTAGATATTACTCTACTTTAATAATTAGGTGAGAAGTTTCTTCTTGAACTCTTGGAACACCCTCAAAAATATATGTCAATCATTCTAACCAAACATTTTTTTTAGATCAACCACAAAAACTAACTTGAATAAATATCAATTATGATTCACTTAAAAGTTTAAATTTGTAAACACCTTTAGATTTTAAAATTTTAGTTTATATTTACAAAATACAAACTCAACCACCATCATAAATAATAACTCATTTAAGAATAATAAAAGAAATTAAAAATTAATGAGGTCTTGATATGAGAAAAAAATTAAAAGCTTCTTTTCCATTTCATACCACTTGAGTTAAATTAAAGGATTATTTTGTTCTTTACACTCATTCTCTCCACCATTTCATGGCACTTTCCTTTAACACTAAGGCTAAGATAAAATAATTTATTTCTTTTGAAAAAAATGATCATTATAATAATAGAAATGGACTCGAGGGAGTAAAATTCTAAGACTTGATGGTAACATTGCCTCAGAAGATATGAAAAATAGGAAATTTGATAAAATCAACAAGTAAAAGGAAATAAAACTCAATTCCCCCTCAATTAAGGAAAGTGGAGAAGGAATTTAAAATGCATGTAGGTGTTAGAAAACAATCATATAATTTTTATGATTATTAAGAATTAAAATAATATTAAGTTTGAAGTGAGTATTAAAACTATTTTAAAAAATTATCACTCATAATAATTATTAATCTTAAGTGTTATTATTTAAACTATTTAAACCATTTAAGTCATGAATAGATTCAAAATATTTATGTTTTGATCTCAATAATGCCTTGAAGGTATACACAATGTCATCAAAATGTGATATAGTGTAAAAATAAATATAAATAAATAACATCATATTGGTATTCAAAGAATGGAATATAAAATTACATAATTAGGTAGCCACTTAAGCCAAGATGACAATATTTCCTAATCATCCTTTACTTTTCACCATTCGCCTAAGGGGTAAGTGCATGAATTAAAGTTCCCACCTCCTCCTATAACAAGTATAGAGAAGCAATTTAGCATAAACATGAATTTCATTTTTTCCATTAAATTATAAGAAATTCATATTCCATTTATATTAATAGATCATAATTGTGTAAAAGGAATGGAAGATATTATTGTAGCAACACACATGTTTGGTGATCTCTAAAGATGGGGAGGAGTATTTATTGATGTCATAAATTAAATAAAGAAAGGATATCTTCCAAAACAATGAAACCTACACACATATCATTAAAATTGTCAAAACTTATATCAATGTAAGTTGAATAAATACAACTACCACCAACATACATGTGTGGATGTTGAAGGTCCAATACCCACTTGCTCAATATCAAATTGTCATTTTAAAATTTACATTGATATACAAAAATTAAATAGGCACATGATATACTTACTAATGTATTACAAATACACCTAAGGAGTTGTCAAGAAAGCAAAATAATGAGATGAATTCACATGGGATGTAGGATGCATTGTTTGATCCTTAAATTTTATAAAATAACACAATTTTTTATTATTTTTAATTCATAATGGATTTTAATATAGTTAATTCTAAAATTCAATGAGAAATATACTAAATTACAAAAATTCATTTAGAAGTGCCTATGATTTGATACTAAATGTCACCTCCAATAAGGAATCTATCATCACCATACTCTCCAACATAGAATGATAATGTGGCTCACACTATATAATGTACTCCTTAATGTTGGGAGTATCCTTCTTATGTTGTGGAGCATGCTCCTCGACCTCAACAACAACCTCATAAATATATAGTATATTATTTATGCCTCATCACAAAGCCCTTTGGCTCACGAATGTAAATAGTCCTACAAGTATGACATATGCATTGTGATACCTCATGCCTTGAAGACCCACCCTCATTACCTTGTAATAGATGCACCCTATGATCAACCAAGGAATATGTGAATGAACCAATAAACTATATTTTCTAAACCTCTACACAAATAAAGGGATTGTGGCATGTTAAATGGATGGTTGACCAAGGGGTTTCACTTGTTGGTCATGTTTATGATGTGCCCATTCTCTATCTTGTGGGTGAAGCCACAATAGTGGTTTACAATTGAAGTGAGGAAGGAAAACTCACAAAAAATGAATGCATGGCAAAAAAATTGATTTTAGGGGTTCATACGAACCTATTGGTTCGACTGAACCAATTAGGGGTTCGCTAGAACCTGTGTTCGGGCGAACCCTTTTAATGCTTTCCTGCCAAAAAAGGCAGCAAAACCTCTAATAAAAGGGGGGTTCGAATGAAACAAGGTTCGAATGAACCCTGGTTCGAGCAAACCCCTAGTGGTTCGCTCGAACCCCCCTTATTCCTCATCCCCCCTTGAGACACAAAAAAACCCTGAATTTTGGCACTTCGGATCTCAGGTTGATGATGAAAATGGAGGAATCTTCACAAACCCAACTAGAATCAAGTAGTCCTTAGAACAAGCTATCCAATGAATATAATCTTAATATCTTTTGGTTTTATTATGTATTTGTTTTTTTAGTTTTATTAAACATAGGTTTTTCATCGAAAATGAAGGTCTTTGTTCTACACATGTGGAAAAACAAGAGATTATCAAAAAAAAAAATTGAAAAATATGAGTGCACCAGATATTGAAGTCTTTGATCCAACAAAAAAAAAAATTGAATTTCGATATATACAAAAAATGTTATGCATTATACGGTCGTGTTATGTCTTAATTGTAATTAGTTTGACTTCAAAACTTGATTAAAGAAAAAAAATTCAATAAAAAACTGTCTAACCAAGTGGAAGCACTAGATATCAGATTTATGAATCTAAATTTGAAAGAATTAGAATTTTATCCTTCATAGAAAAAAATTTATGCGTTATATGGTCTGTGTCACTTTTTTAAAATGTTGGTTTTTGAAAACAAATAGTTTTCATGGGAGATGGAAAAAGAAGTGCAAACTGATTCCAAAAATTTTGAAAAAAATATTTTTGGAATCTACAAACAAAATGTGACGAGACTCTATTTTGCATTATTTTCAAATTCTTCACGGTTTGGCCGCTATAGGTGCCCGAATGTGAATATTTAGTTAAAAATAATAATTTAAGTGTCCAGTTTGGCCAAAAATTGTAAACCACTATTGTAGGATCACCCTTGTGCAGAGATTTTTCCTTTACCTTAAAAATTATGAATATTAAAATAATTTAGGATCTCATTGAGGACAAATTCACAATGGATTTTTGTCAAGAAATATTGAGGCACTTCGTGGTTATTACATGGGAGTTGGTCAAAAATCATTCAAGCCACCTATCCAAAAAGTTATTCGTTATTTATTGGTTATTGTACCAATCTTTTACAACTTATTTATAATGATGCATTAGTTTATGGGTCTAAGAGAAATGCACATAATTTGTCTTTCAATGTTTTTTCCCAAGATAAATTTATGGTGTAAAATTGATTACAACTTTCTCTATGGCTTTCCCATGTATTTATTTACCCTGCCATGGAATCAATGTGAGATATCAAAGAGTACAATGATAGTGCAATATCTTGGTGGTGTGTGCTTTTTGTATTAGTGATTTATAATGCTTGTTCCAATACTTAAAGTTTAAATGTGTTGTTTTTAATTTACCTTGATATATTTTGGTGTGTTTCAAGGTGATGCATGTGAATTTTAGGAGTTTGAAGGGGGTTTCAAGGTCATGTTATTCTACCTCATTTTGTTCATGGATTTCATTAAGTCAAGGATTTTGAGGTGGAGAAGGGTTTGGATTGGTTGAAAGTAAATTTCAATAAATCAAAACCAATTCAAGAATATATACTTTAAGCTTGACCATAATTAATATATATATATATATATAACTTACCTCTTTACCATCAAGAAACTATTGAGGAGGATGAGATGGTTCAAATTCGACACAAATATGGTCACATTTTCTTCCACTCATGTTTCTATCTCAATGAAGAAAATATAATGAAATAAAGTGGCTCTTAGCTGCTATGTTTCTTTTTGTCTCTATAACATGAACATGTTATAATGCAAGAATATTTAGGTTTAGATTTATCAAACCTAAATGCACTTGAATTTACAACACAATTGATCCTTAATGTGCTTGCATTTTACTATGAGTACTTTCTCTTTTATTTCATCTCCAAAACATTCTTTGACTCCTATGTTTATGAACCTACCCTTGAGATAATGTTTAATAGATAGGGAAAAAATGTTTTTACAATTCACTCGCATATATTATATGTTTTTTGGTCTTTCACTATGTACTATTTTAAACAAATTAAACCCTATTTGGGGCTTATATGATCTAGGTAATGTTTGGTTGAAAAAAGAGTAAAGAGGATTTGGTTTAGCTTTATTGAGAAGTGTTTTTCATAGGGTTATTGTTGTTTAATAAATTAGTTGTCGATGATTTCATTTTGAGTCTTGGGTCTAAGTCCTATTTGGTTTATGGGAGAGTTGTTTTTTTTTTATTTCTTTTTATAGTCCTTATGCTAAGAAATTATAGCATTTATTTCTTCCCACTTGGACTTTATTTCTAGTAAATGTGATATTGGTCAAGGCATGTCATTTTATTTAGAAAGACTAGATTTGTTATTCTCCTCTTGCTAAAATTTTAGATAGGTTGTGGTTGGTCCCTCTAAATTTCTTTGGTTTATATGGATTGATAAAAATAAAAAATAAAAATTAGGATAGTTAAACATATGCTTGTTGAATTTTCTCAAAAGCTATAGTTTCCTTGGTTGCCAACAATGTTGTATTGTAGTTGCATAAGAGGAGTGAGGATATTAAAACAAATATTGTAGATGAGGACTCTATTCTTGACGTTGAGTTCTTGTAGCATGGGACATGGTTGGTAAAGATGTGTTGTATGACCAATATCACTAGCTTGTGTAGAGTGGTGTTGATATGATTGGCACTTTTAGGTCTCTTGAGCCAAATAATCATTATTTTTTAACAAAGTGTTTCAACCATTTTAATATTTCTGATTTGATTGTATCTACTCATTTTTTATTGCTTTTGGTATTGTTGATGTTGTTCTTAGTGGCATAGAGGATTGTTCTCGTGTTGGTGTTTTTGGTATTAGACCTTGTGTCCATGATAATGGTGTTGTTCCTGATGTTTAACACTATAATAATGTGTATGCTATTACTAATTCAATTGCTAGAAAAAGGGGACAACGTAGCTATTAATTTTTTTAGGCAAGATGATGATTAATTTTCTATTGGTATTTTTTCTAATAGAAAATGTGATGGTACCTTTTCCTCATTACTAGCTTTTCCTATTAGAATGTTTCTCATGTCCTAGTTACAAAAGTATGTGGATTTCAAATTTTATCTTTAGAGAGGAATGCTAAAGCTTTTATTAGAAAATTGGACAAGGAGAAGGGTGAAAATTGTTCTAGTTAAGTGGCAAGTTGGTTTTCTTTGTAATATGGCTCTAGTTACTTTTCTATGTAATTTACCTTCTTGTTAGTTTTTGTGTAATTTATATATTATATATGTTCCCACTTTGTAATGTTGAAGTGGTGTTACTAACTATGGTAGGGTTTGTGTTATCATGTTTGGCCTTTTTGATGATGGCTTGGACATTTATTTGTAGCAAATGTTCAATTTTATGAATTGTCTTTTGTTCCCCTCCTTTTAGTTTAGGCTAAGAGGTGGTTTGGGTTACAGTATTGGACTATTTAGATTAGTTATCTCTTTATTTCCTTTTTGTCTCTTCTAACTTAATATTTGTATATCTTTGCGATCAATTGCTCATATAAACTATATTTATAAACTATTTTCAGTATTAAACTAATATAATAAACATGAAAAGAATTCATATATATCAAGTAAAAAGAAAGAAGCTACTACACTCAATTTTACATCTTTTTTATTATCTAAAATAGGAACTATGTTATATACCTCTATTATTTTGAGGCCTATAACTATAAGATCCACTTCTACTTGAAATGGATTGAAGAGAAGAAAAGTCACATCCTATGTATATAGGTTTGAGACAACATCCCCTTGAAAAATGGACTAGAGATAGGTCAATTGTATATGATAGTCAATCTAAATTAGAGAAAGTTCAATTTTTCTATGCATCTCTTATTTTTTCCATCTAGGAAATATACTATGATCAAAATGGGAGACAAAACTGGTTCAATTAACATTGAACCAAAGCTAAATTTGTATAAAGCTAGCAAATTCATATAGTCCCAATAGTGACATAGTAGAGTGGGAGTATAGCCTATGATTATATTATATTAAAATATATTGAAAAACCTATACCTAAATGATAAACTTTTAAGCTCTAGAGTCATGCAATATTACAACATATAAATGAGTTGCAAAAAAAAAGATAATAATAAAATAATAGAATCAACAATCATATCAACTCAAAGATTTAGATGGCTAAATCTTAGTAATACACTAGAAAAACTATTCATAGAACAAAATATCAATATTCTTATTGCTAAAAAAAAAACTACAATTTTTACAAGTCATTATAATTCTCTATTTAAATTACAAAACTATATACAATATCTTCAACATAACAACACTATTAGATCTAAACTACACCGATTTTCTCTTTTCAAAAAATAGATTTTTAACATAATTTTTTTGCTTTAAAGACTATTGCCCCAAAACCCCATTTAGAGACATCCCAACCTGATGAGCCCCGCACCCCTCTTGAAGCCCCAAAGATAGATTGATCTCCAAATGCAACACGGATCCAAATTTTAACACGTTCTTGCAAATCCAAGAGGACAGTCGTATCCTTAAAACTAAAATACAAATGGGGAAGCGGGTCAGATTTGTAGTGAAAAATCTTTATTATGTTTATCATTGAGAGCTATATTCGTAGTCTGATCCTGGATGGTCTGACGTAACCGATGAATCTAATTTCCACACAAATAAAAGCAAAATTTAGAAACATTCAAACAACTATCGAAAATAATTTCGTTCTCAAAAAAATCGAATCTATCGTTCAAAGAAAGATCAATTTTTTTTTAATGAATTAAAAAAGACCATAAATCGTTGACAGACATGCAGGTTGAGAATAAGTAAGCCAAGATCATTTTCATTTCAATAGTCCAAATTTAAAAGAACTTCTAACCCTAAGATAACAGTCTTAAGCCATTTGAGGGCGCTTTTGCCATTCGAGAAAGTCTGTGCATGCCAAACAGAGAATGGAGATCGCTGAGGCAAAATGAAAAGCAGATCGAAAATTTAGGCGCGGTGGAAATTGAAATTCGATTTGGGCGCGGTCGAAATTAATAACAACAGGTGGCTTTTAGAGTTTTCAGCAGAGTAAATTTGCTAGCTGCGGAGAGTACGGCTGTGATTTGAAATTCGCTGCCGAGTTACAGTACTTCCCTGACAAAATCCCTATGTCTATGCATGAGCCATGGGATGACCATAGTATAGCCAGTGCCGGACATACCTCAACGGAAAATAGAAAACGACAAAAAGCATTGACCGGTCAGGGCTTAGTGTGTGATACTTAAGCCCAGCCGTCTAATGTTCATCGATCTGCAATTCTGATTTCTTCTCTTCAAATAAATGACATGAGAATTGGAACCCCAAAATTTCTCAGGAAACAGAGCACTGTATGAAGCCACGGTGTCCACTCAATCTATGTTAGGATCGGTGCCATTGGTCCACGTGGAAGATGTCTGCAGTGCCCATATATTTTTGATGGAGCAACCGTCTGCAGCAGGTCGATACGTGTGCTGTTCTGATCCCGTCACCGTTGCCGACATGCTAAACTTCTTTCGCAAACGGTATCCAGAAATCCCCTTGGCTTTTGGGTAAGTAATTTAGTGCTCAGTACGTTATATTCTTTCGCATTCAGGGGAATTGCTTGGGTAAGGACTGATTTTTCACTGTCATGTGAGAAAGGAATGAAGAGGAAGAAGATGACGGGAAGAAAGTTGTAGCAATTTCTTCCAGGAAACTGATTGATCTGGGATACTCGTACAAGTATCATATGGAGGAAATACTTAGTGACAGCCTGGAATGCGCAAAGCAAATGAAAGTCCTGTGAGGACTTTTTGCCTTTCTGCAAATAAACGGAGACGTGGCCACTAGTCCCACTCTTCAGGTGCAAATAAATTGATGCTTGTTGACATAAATTTAAATGATATCTGTGACTAGTTTCTTATATATAAATTTATCTCACGTGTATTTAAAGGAGGTTCAACTGTAAGGATTAAGTCGATAGAAAATTATATGTATGTTAATATGTTAAAGAGTATGTGTTTGAATATGGATGTATATAATTTTAGTTGTATTTTCTGATTTTGAAATATTTGTATACATATTTAAAACATAAAGCAATGCAAATGAAAAAAGAAAGTTGTCATCAAATTGATAAAAAAACATTGTAAATGGAAATAGAATGTTCCCATCAAATTAGAAAATCAATATTTATTAGAAATGAAATTTCAGAAGCTGTTTTTATAATTAATAGTGATTTGCAATGTGAGAGTTGTTTTAGATTGAAATCTCACACTATATATAACATGTCCCCTAAATATATATCATTTATATAAAAAAGAAATTAAGATTTTTTGACATTTATAGATATCTATATTAATTAAAATATATGTAACATAAAAAAAGGACATAAAACTCGTGCTTATTTTGAATCCATTGTATTGAGCCCATGAGACCACATTTCTTTGACACATTCAACCAGAGATTTATCCGTTCCTTGTCTATGTTTCCACATGTTCTGGTAGGACGGACGTAGCTACAACTTCAACCAAAATCACATGTCATTATGCTTTGAGAGATGTCCAAACCCTCTTCCCAATTTGAGGTGACGTGGCAGACTACTGAGAAAAGTTGTGAAGACCATTCCCACCTACAAATGACATTGTTCAAAGTGTTTCATATAAAAAAGATATAACGAAATAAATAAACAAACCAAAAGCTTTGCGAGGGTGCGGCCCCTATTCATGGGGTGCCGCCACTCTTCCCCTCCTCTATAATCTTTGTTTATGCAGGGGGGGAAAGCATTAAACCATTAGAGGAATGCACCATCATTCAGTTACAGCTGTAAGGAAGCAAAGGTGTGCGGAATCGCTTCCTACACCAATCTTGAGAGAATGATTATGCAAATTTCAACTAAACTAATTACAGGAATCTCAAGAAACATACAAGAGCATAAATAAAACAATGAACACATAACACAATGATTATCGTGGGGAAAACCCTTACGGGAGAAAAACCCCACACTCTAAAACCTACATAATGTATTACCAAACCAACATATGATTACAATACACTTGCAATGCAAGTTCTTGCAAGAGCATCACCTCAACTCAAGCTTGGAGAGATATCACTAGCATCCTTCTAGCACCCATCCTTGCAAACAAAACTCCATCATTCAAACTCCTCTCCAAGCCCTCAATATATAGGCATTTCACAACCTGGAAACCACTTGTGGTTTTACAATACCATGGGAAAAACCTCCATGCCACATGTTGCCCATTCTTGACATTTGTTTTTCCAAGATAGAAAAACTAGGTTAAAAATAGTACTCACGTCCAAAAGCTTATCCCCTATTTTTGACCCTCATAACTAACATGAAATGTGTCATACACTCTCTAAAAATAGGCCTCCCATAATATATATAGTATCATGGACAAGGCAAGTTTTGACAACTCATATTCCCTAAATTCCAAGGCACCGGCACATAGAAAAACTACCAACTATATTTGGGATTATTTTGCAAGGTTGAGACACATGTTTTCTCAACATTCTCCCGCTTGTCAAATACCTTGCATGATTTAGGGGATCCATGGACTCAATTGCTAGGGGCCAAGAGGCCTATAGACTCCTAACACCATCTGAACTTCTCTGTGCTCATGGGCTTAGTTAATGAATCAGCAACATTCGTCAAAGTTTCTACCTTCTCCAACTTCACCCTACCATCCTCAACCATATCTCTCACAAAATGATATTGTACATCAATGTGTTTGGTCCTGCCATGAAATGTCGAGCTTTTCGATAGGTAGATTGCACTATGACTGTCACTATAAATTGTCACTACACCCTGTTTGAACTCTATATATGAACACAATCTCTTGAGCCAAATGGCTTCCTTGCAAGCATGAGTAGCTACCATATACTCTGCCTCAATAGTGGAAAAAGTGACCACAGCCTATCGCTTGCTCATCCAACTAATTGCACAACCAAATAATGTAAACACATATACACTAGTGAATCTTCTTCTATCGACATCACCAGCCCAGTCTAAATCCACATAGCCTCGAATATCTAAGGAATGCTCATTTCCTATTCCATGAAAACATATAGAGTACTCTGAGGTACCCTGCAAGTATCTGAAAACTCTTTTTACTACATCCCAATGTGCTCTTCCTGGATTAGACATGTAACGGGAAAGTACTCCCACTGCTTGGGCAATGTTTGGTCTTGTACAAACCATAGCATACATCAAACTTCCTACAGCACTCTAGTATGGTACTCGACTCATCTCTTCCATCTCCAAAGGGGATGTAGGACACTGTGAACTAGAAAGCTTTGTTCCCATTGTAACAGGAACACCCAATGGTCTAGAATCCTGCATATTGAATCTTCTCAAGATAGTACCAACATACTTGCTCTGGCCTAGCCAAAGCTTTCTATTTTGTCTATCTCTTACAATCTCCATTCCCAGAATTTGCTTTGCTGCACCAAGATCTTTCATTTCAAACTTTGTTGAGAGCTGAGATTTTAATTCTGCAATCAAACCTTTTCCTTTGCCAATAAATAACATGTCATCGACATACAAGGCAATAACTAGGAAATGATTACCATCAAATTTGAAATATATACAATGATCAGATTTAGACTGCACAAATCCCAAACTCAACACATATGTATCAAACTTTTGGTACCACATCCTAGGACTTTGTTTTAAACCATATAAGGATTTCTTCAACTTACAAACCAAATGAATTTTACCTTTCACCACATAGTGCTTTGGCTATGTCATGTAAATTTCTTCCTCCAAATCTCCATGAAGGAAAGTTGTTTTCACATCCATTTGCTTGATCTCTAGATCATAAGCTGCTGCAATAGAAAGAAAAAATCAAATGGATGTCATTTTGGCTATACGAGAAAAAATCTCACCATAATCTACTCCCTCAACCTAGGAGTAACCCTTTGCAACCAAACGTGCTTTATACTTCTCAATGCTTCCATCTGAACCCATCTTCTTTTTGAACACCCATTTACAACCAACAGGCTTTCATCCTTCAAGCAATGGTACAAGGTCCCATGTATCATTCCTCTTAAGAGCATCCATCTCTTCATCCATGGCTCTTTTCCAAGACTCTGAGTCATTCATACCAAGAGCCTTGTCTACATATCTCGGTTCATCAATATTAGCATTCAAAGAAAATATACACCTCCAATCATCAGGAGAATATCCATACCTTTCAGGTGGTTTTCTTTGTCTAGTAGACCTTCGAACAAGATCTGGTTCATTTTCAGGTTCAGCTTCAGGTACCTCTTCTTCCTCTGATGATTCAGAACTCATAGAGCTCTCCTCAACTTCTTGTCTTTCAAAGGGCCTCGATTCAACTTTCTCTGGTGTAGCAGGTAGTTGAATCACATCTTTCTTTTCTTCTATTTGTTTTGGCTGCACTATAACAGAAGAAGGTTTAGTTTCTCTAAAAATAACACTTCTGGAATAAAATAACTTTTGTTCAACAGGATCCCAAAGCTTGTATCCTTTCACACCATAACTGTATCTGATGAATATACATTTAACAACTTTGTTATCCAATTTTGTTTGCTTCTCCTTTGGTACATGAGCATATGCTTCACAACCAAACACTCTTAGATGTCTAAGTGAAGGCTTGTGGCCCGACCACACTTCCATTGGCGTCTTATCAACAAGAGCTAATGTAGGAGACTTGTTTATCAGGTAGCAGGTAACTTGGCTACAGCTTCAGCCTAGAACTTTTGTTCTAGTCCTATACCACTCAGCATACTCCTAGCCTTCTCCATCAAGTTCCTGTTCATTCTTTCTGTAACTCCATTCTGCTATGGAGAATATGGAGTTGTCTTTTGTCTTTTAATACCACAATCTTTACAAAATGTATCAAAATCATTAGAGCAATATTCACCACCATTATAATTTGTCCTCAAACATTTTATCTTTTTTCCAATCTGCAACTCAACCATTGCTTTAAATTCTTTGAAACAATTGAAAACTTCAGCTTTACTCTTAAGGAAATAAACCCATGTTCTTCAACTGAAATCATCAATGAAAGAAACATAATAAACTGATTTACCAATAGAAGAAACATCAATAGGACCAAATACATCAGAATGAATTAGATCCAAGATACATGAAGACTTATGAGAAGACGAGTAAAACTGAACGTGGTTCTGTTTTCCATAAATACAATGCTCACAAAAATAAAATTCAAGATTGCAGTCATTCAACCCATCAACAAGGTTTTTATTTTTCAAGGTCTGTAGACCCTTCTCACCTATGTGGCCGAGTCTTTGGTGCCATAACATAGTCTTCTCCATAGAAAACTTTGATTCAGTAGATAGAGCACCCTTGGGTACCCAAAAACCATGACCATTTGTTGAGAGAGAAACCCTCTCCTTTTCCAACAGAGTAGTCTTTGTCACAGTCTTATCAGAAGTGCTATTGCACTCAATCGTGGATGCATCAAGTGGGTTTTAAATATTTTTTCTTTCTTGTTATGATATAAGATGTTTTTTTATCAATGTTGTCATCATAATGATCGATAATTCAATAATTTGTAATAGTTATTAAATGTAAAAATTAAAATAGAAATAAAATTGAAGAATGTATAAAATATGATGTAGCTTTGAATTTTAGTTTGTCTCAAGATCTAAAACAAGTAATGGTAGGTTGATGTTTGTCTCAAAATCATAATATTATGTTGACTCTATGCAAGGACAAGTCAAGGGATTAGGGATAAGTTTTTTCCCACAAACTTAAAATTGTCTTATACCTACAAAGTTGTATTATGAAATCCTTAAACTTTTAGTTTTTTCGTTTCTTTTGAGTATCTAAGCATTGTAGATTTTTTTTTATTAGGGGTAAAACAGGTTTTGATGGGACTCGAAACCCATTACAAGTAGGTTTTCAAGGGACCTAAAACCCTAACAAGAACAAGAATGTTGGTAAAGAAATAATATGGAAAACCAACAACAGTTAAACAACAATAATCACCTAAGGATAAGAAAGGCTACTCAAGTTGCAAGAAATTAGTTTTGACAGGGCCTTAAACCCTTGACAACCAAGGTTTTGCAGGGACCTTGAACCCTAACTTACCAGAAACATAGCCTAAATCAACTAGGCCACAAAAAATCAAATGCTCAGAACAACTAAGGATGAACCAAGGAAAACAACCAACTTAATGGAGAAGAACACCCACATACTCATGTTTCTAAATGTAATCGTAGCAGATCTAAAATCCCCACCTCAATAGGGAAGTTGGAAAGCACCACAGAAAATTGAGAAGCATCATCCTTACAACACCAAACCACTCGAAATACCAACCCAAAATCTACCTCAATAGTAGAGAGCTCCCCTCTATAGGAGGGGAAAAAATGAGAAGCATCATATCCAACTCCCCACCTTAATATGGAAATTGGAGAGCACCGAAAAACACTAAGAAGCATCAACCTTCTTACAACACTAGCCCACACAAAATACCAACCCAAAATCCACCTCAATAGAAGAGAGCTCCTCTCTATAGGAGAGGAAGAAATGAGAGTCATTAAAACCAAAGCCACCACTCTCTTGCACACACCAACTCGACCTCAATAAGAACCAACAGAAGAGAAGAGATCTTTCCACCACATTTACAACAACCAACTTCACAAAAAGAGAGGGATCATTCGAGAAATCACTATACCAAGTGATCTTGACCCCTTCCAATATTGCAGCAATCTGAAAGGAACCACTGAACATCAAATTCCTATTAATTGAGAAGCCTCAACATTCTCCTCATCACATTACATTGATCCATCTTCTCTAGTTAAATCATCCACTCCATCCACTACACCTTCTAAACCTAAGGTCCATATCCATGACCTTAAGGGATGTGGTGAATACAACATGGAGATCTTGTTTTCTGTGGGAAAGCCACATGTATCTAATCTTACAACAAACCTCATCCTATCAAGAAGAGGTCTAAAATTGTTATACATAATCCCCTTACCACATTCACTAAGTAGAGTGAGTTGAGAAAAGAGTCTATAGGTGAGGATATTCCTACATGAGTTTACAAACATGAAGAGGATACTTAGCCTAAGCAATTACTGGTTGAACGATATTCTAAAGGGTTCAAGATCATGAAGCAACAAGGTTATGGAGATAGTGGTCTTGGTCTAAACAAACATGGAATGAAAAAACCGATATTGCCTCCTTAGTTACCAAAGAACAATGTGTTCGCATATGTACCACCAAAGGTGAGTCCTCCTAGTACTAAGTTACCCTTGGGTGAAAATTTTGATGCTTCAAACAAAATTGAGACATCTAAGGAATACCATACTGAAACTAACTCCAATGAATGGGAGTGAGATTCTTGTACATCTAGTGATTATGACCTAGCCAATGTTTTCATTGAGCTTGAGTTATCCTCATCCCAATCCAAACCTATGAGTAGTTGTGCCTAGATTGAAACCTTTTGGGATCCTAAATGATACCTTATGTTTTACCATATCTTCCTATTCATTGAGCCTTAATGATGCCAATTATGGCTTACCCCTAATTTAATCACAATTAATAGATTGTGATCAATACTTGGACCACTAAGCTTAGACACATTCAAGAACATGATGAAGCAATAGTTGAGTTCATGGGACTTCAAGAAAGGATACCAAGTGGGGAACATAAATTTAATTTTATCATAGAGTGAGTGAAAATCCAACATACTTTTGAGAGTCTGCCCCACCCTTTAGTTGCAAAAATAAGAAAAATTAAAAGATTAGGCCTATAGGTGAAAAATTAAAGGCACCTTTAGACCAAAAAAATTTAAAAAATAAAGGACATATATGAGGGTGAAAACCTCTCTAAGGAACCTAAGGATGGAAGTTTGGATAGTCTCCCCATAAATCAAGAGAGATCACCATTGCTTGTGGAAAAATCATAAGAAGCTAATATTGGTACAAAAGATAATCCTAGAATCATTCATTTTGCAACATATTTGACCACCAAAGATAAACCAGAGTTTTCTACTTTCTTCTTTGAAAGATAAATCAATTTTGTGTGGTCATATGTCAATGTACCTTAGTTAAACCCTAAACTTGTTTTACGTCATTTTTCATTGGTTCCAAATGCTAAACTTGTCAAACATAAACTAAGAAAAATGCATCCAAAAATTGCGCTCTTAGTGAAAGCAGAATTGAAGAAACTTTTGGATGTTCAATGTTTCATTCATCCTATAAATTATGCAAAATGGATATGAAATCTTGGTCTTGTCACCAAACCAACTAGTGGAATTAGAATATGCATGGATTTCAAATATCTAAACAAATTTTATCCTAAAGATGACTTCTCGTTGCCTAATATTGACATTGAAGTGGACCTCACATTGGGATATGAGATGTTATTTCTTATGGATGGTTTTTTGGGATAAAATCAAATCAAAATTTCCCCTGAGGTCAACATAAAGCAACTTTCACCTATGCTTGGGGTACCTTTTGTTGGAATTTTATTCCATTTGGTCTTAAGAATGTTGGCGCAACGTATAAGAGAGCTATGACTACTATCTTTCATGAATACATGCATACATTTATGGAAGACTATGTTGATGACTTACTAGAAAAATCATTATCAAGAGATAGCCATGTAGCAGTATTGGACAATATTTTTAGAAGGTTGGAAGAATATAAAGTCAAGATAAATCCAAAGAAGTGTGCTTTTTGGGTTCAATCAGGGAAACTCCTAGCATATATCATCTCTCATAAAGGTATTAAAGTCGATCCTACAAAAGTGGAAGCTATCATGGATATGCCTCCACCAACAAACATAAGTTAGCTATGGACTCTACAAGGAAGGTTGCAATCTATTCAAAGATTCATTACTCAATTAATAGATAAATGTCATCCATTTCATGTAAAGAAGCTAAAGTAGCAAAACAACTTCCTACACTAACCTTGAGAGGAGAATATTGTAAACTTTACATATCTTTAAAAGTTATATAAACTTAAAGAGAAATAAACACAAATATCATGCATACCACGACACAATGATTTACGTGGAGAAAATCCTTTTGGGAGAAAAGCTCCACACTCCAAAAGCCACCCAATATATTATTCAACAATCACAAAGATTACAATATACTTGCAGAGCAAGCTTCTTACAAGAGTATCACCACTCAGAGATTAAGAGACAACACAACCACTATCAGACTCTCAGAATACATCATCTCTTATGCAGTCATAATACAATGCCCTCATAAAATAGGTTAACATTCTAGGGCAAGACAAGCCAAAAAAATATCCACCATTAGATTTAAAACCTAATAATATACAGTTTAGATTTACAATATATCATTTATTTAATGTGTCAACCATTTTATGAGTTTTCCTAAAAAAATTAACACGCTCACATTCTGCTCCTCAACGCCACCCCATGTTACCATTGTATGTACACCTATCGGTGTAACTAGGAAATATATATATATATATATATATATATATGTGTGTGTGTGTGTGTGTGCATCCTATCAACAATAAATTGTATACAGTTGCAAGGTTGAGACATATTTTCCCAACATTTCATCATTTGCTACAAAAAGGAGTACCATTCATATGGATGGAACATTTTCAAGAAGCATTTCAACAAAGAAAGGATTATTTATTGACACCTCCAATAATCATGCCTCTTATTGATTGTAGACACCTAATATTATATATATTAGCAACCACATCAACATTGGGGGCATGGTTAGCATAGAATGACAATGATGGAAGGTAATGAATTATCTATTATATTAGCTACACTCTTGTAGGGTATGAGCTTAATTACAGTCCCATTGAATGAGCATGCCTTGCAGTTGTCTTTGCCACAAAAAAATTTAGACATTATATTTTGAACAATTGAACAAAATTGATAGCTAAAATTGATCCTTTGAACTATCTACTCATTAGAGCAACTTTGACAAGTCAACTAGCAAAGTGGGTCATGATATTGAGTGAATATGACATAGAGTATGTTGATCATAAGGCAGTGAAAGGACAATAATATTTGATCAACTTGTAGACACACCAATGAAAGCAAATCATCCTCTATTGTCATGTTTTCCTAATGAATCCATTTTCACAATAGAGACATCTACAACATGGAAATTGTACTTTGGTGGGTCCTATACAAATCATGGTTTAAGAATTGGTATCCTCTTTATTACACCTCAAGGGGACTCAATACCAAAATCATACATAATAGCATTTCCTTGCACAAATAACATGGTTGATTATGAAGCATTGCTATCAAGACTCTGCATGGCTATCAAATGTAAAATCAAGAATCTTCAAGTCTATGGTGACTCCCTATTGGTCATTCGTCAGGTTAATGATGACTATGATACAATAGATGAAAAGCTCACACCTTACAAGTGCATGGTCGATAGTTTTAAGCTATACTTTGATGTCATCTTTTTTGAGCAAATCCGAAGAATCTAGAACAAAGTAGTCGATGCAATGGAAACTATTGGATCTCTTTTGGATATACCTAATAATGTGTTGTAGAGTATGAGTTCTTGGTGGAACAACTATTGATACCTGCATTTGATGTCCCCAAATCTAAACCTGTGTGTGAACTTGTCAATTTTGATTTACCTTAGTACAAAGACTTTTATGATTACCTGCATGACCAAATTATCCCTCTCAACTTTTCCTCTAACCAACACAAGACCTTTATCTAACAAGCATCAAAGTATGTCATCATCGATGATACCCTTTACCATCGTAGTCTAGATAGCACCCTCCTAAAATGTCTCAATTCGGATGAAGCACAAATGGATTTAAAAGAGATCCATAATGGTATATGTAGAGTTCACTTTTTTGGTCCTACCTTAGACAAGAAGCTTATTCAAACGGGATTCTTATCACTTTTTCAAGAGATGTCGCCAATGCCATGTACATGGAGATCTTATGCATGCACCTGCTTAGGAACTTCATCTAGTTACTTCACCATGGTCTTTCTCTCAATGGAGACTCAACCTCATGGGAAAGATCCATCCTACTTCCGCTAATGGTCATTTAAGTTTATCCTTGTTGCAAAAAAATAATTTACTAAATGTATTGAAGCCATTCCAATGACCTACATCACCGGTAAACAAATATCCAAGTTCGTCCTTAATTACATCATATGTCGGTATGGTGTTCCCAATCCATCATCATGATTAATGGTCACCCCTTCAAAAATCAAGATGTCAATGAACTGCATGAGAGATTCCACATCCAACATCATTTCGCCACTCCATACTACCCCTAGGGAAAGGTCAAGCTGAGGCATCTAACAAAACTATTCTTAAAATCCTAAAGAAGGTTGTTAATGACACTAGTTGTGACTAGCACATCCAACTCAATCTTGCATTATGGGCCTATCGTACTAGTATTCGCACTCCCATAGGAGCCACCCCATATTCCCTCATTTTCATATCCAAATCAATTCTTCCCATTGAGGTCGAGTTACCATCCTTGAGAGTATATATGCAACAGTTTATTGATGAGGAAGAATATCATATATGCCATTTGCATGAGCTAGAGCTATTGGATGAGAAGAGACAAAATGCATTATTCCATTTATAGGCATATTAGAACCATCTTTTTTCACAGCTACAATAAGAAATTTTGAGTTAGACATTTTGACATTGGTGACCTAGTCTTGAAAGAAAATCCAAAGAATCAAATACAAATAGAGAGACCGAGGAAGTTCAAGCCTAATTGGTTGGGTTCTTACATCATAATAGCAACATATGGATTTGGCTCCTATCATCTTTCTACCCCTAAATTTGAATCATTACCAAAGCCTTTCAATAGCATGCACCTTCACAAGTACTATACCTAGCTTTCAAAGAATCCTTCAAAAATACAAAAAAATCAAAAAAATTGTCACCTTGATGAAAATTGGGAAAATAGACATTCTAATGACGCCAAAAAAATTATAGAAAGAAAATAGTAAAGAGAAAACATCCATCCAATAGTGAAAACCACTTGGGTGGCACTTTGGGAAAGTACCATGGTGAAAACTTGGGAAATAGGCGCCATGTGTAGTTGGTCTTTGCTTCATCATCTACTATCATTCTATTTGGTTTTCCTGCTTTCACCCATCCTTCGTACATATCTTTCACCTGATACTTGTTGATATTTAGTGTCATTTCCCTTTAATATCCATCTCCAATAAATTTTGTTCATCCCCTCGTCCATAATAAGTTGTTCCTATACATAATTTGGGCCAATTATTGGACTTGGATTTCATATGGGATCCTAGACATGGTATCAAAATTCAAAACATCAAAATCCAAAAATATCAAAAAATATCAAAAATCCAAAAAAAATTAGAAAGCATCAAAATCATCAAAAGCATAATCAGATTCAGTGTCAGTCCATGCGATTGAACTACATTGCCTATGTGAATTCATGTAGGAAATGCCATCATCAATGATCCTCTAAGGCTTAGGTCAGTCCTTTAGGTTTTTTCCTAATAATTTGTTAGTCTATCCATATCCACAAATCATAATAAACTATTCATGATCAAAGTTAAGTTGAACTATGTTGTCTTTGTGCTTTACATAGGAAAGGCCATCATCGATGAGCCCTCGAGGCATTAGGTTGGTCCCTTAGGGTTTGTCATAAGATGGTCTTCACCATTATCCATGTCTCATAATAAAACTATCCCTTGTTAAGGTTGGCATTTCATGCAGACACAAACAATAATCAAACAAGAGAATTGAGCTTGTCAAAATCACGAAACAACAAGAAAACCATTCAAAAATACTTCAACCACCATAGATCAATTGTGTAAACAATCAAAGAAATCAAACAATCAAAATAGTCAATCCTATCAAATAGTCTTATACAAGATGTTGCATTATCAAAACTTGACCCAATCCGTCATTGATCTTATACGATATGCTTCATTCTTGAAACTAGACTTTCTCCATTAATCCTATCAAACTATCTTATACAGGTTGTCACACTCTTGAAACTAGAATCAATCTATCATTGGTATTATACAATGCACATACCATTCCTGAAACCAGACGCTATCATTATCCAAAACCTAGTCATACAAATAATCATTGGCAAATGATCTAAATGGTTGTTAGCTTTGTTGGTCTAGTTTGTTTTATCTTTTATCAATTTATGTTTGGTCATGTTACTTTTCCCCTCAAGGATGTACCAAGAAGGATTTAGAGGAGCGATGATGGATCATGATCTATTTTCTCTTTGATTTCTATTTGTGGTTTATCTTGACAATATGACTGGGGCAATTTGGTTCCTTGTATGTGATTGAATTTTAGGTGAGTGCAAGATCATGGGGGTCCAAAAAGTGGTGATATGACCAAAAAGTGGCTAATGACCTTTTTTTATCCAAATTTGATGAAATGAAAAGGGTTTATTGAGAAAATTGTCAGCTTTCCAAAAATATAAGATATGCCTTATTTGGAATTTAATAGATATTTATTATTTATTTTATACACACATTCTAACTAAATTCTTGATTGATAGGATGATTGAAAAACATCTATAATTCTTACACAATTTCATATTTTTTGAATGTGAAAGATGTAGCACATTCTATGATTCCCATACTATAGGATAAAAAAGAAAAATTGAATTTCATAATATTTTGACCAAGTTATGGTTGTCAAACAAAAAAATTGTAGCACATCCAGGTATGTGTCCTCTACCTCTATTGAAAGTTTCAAATAAATATATTATTTTTTGCTTGTACTTGGGTTGGTCAGACATACACCTTTTTATTTTTTCCTAAAAATTTAGTTCTACTGCATTGATATTTCAAATTTTCACCAAATAGATTTAATTTTTTCAAAAAAGGAATAGTATCTTAGAAACTAAATTCAATTTTCTACAAATTCTATTCTTACATATTTTTCAAATTATGTTTAAAATAACTTATTCAATTTTTATGTCAAGTTGTCTAACTTTATTTTTCTAAATTTTATTGCCACTTAAGGGCCTATTTTGGACCCTCGTGATCCTACACTGACCCTTTCCATTTCACATAATCAAAGTATCCTATGCAAGCTAAAGCTCAAATAAAATGCTTTCTTGTAGCAGGATCAATGTGCTTTGTGGTTACTTCCTCACATGTTCTGACAAGGTTCTATGGTTCCTAGTCTACATCATGACACTTCTTATCTTTTGTGTGTCTATTTTGCAAGGGATAACATATCACACCTTGGTCTATGTTATACCTTGGTGTTCGTCATCCATTTCCATAATAAGTTCTATGATGATAATTATGCAATCGAATAAGAGCTTGATCATTTATTAGCCAAATCTCAAGATAGCAAGTCCTAATTCATCTTGTTTCTATCTTTCATTCCATTCCTCATCACTCCTTTTATTTTGTACTAACATCCCATCCATTCATCCCTAGATTGACTTTTAAGCCTAGTTTTCATCGACATTGCATTTCCACCTATCAAATTAGCTTATCAGTAAATTTGCCAAATTTTTTGAATTTTTTTGAAAATTTTTCAATTTTTCTAAAGGGGCATCATCCTATCTTACGTCCATTGGGGTACATTGGGGCATATCCTGAGCTAAATTTTTTTTATTATTCTTTGACACAATGCTCAAAATAACATTATGTCAAAGAGGGGCAAAATGTAGACAAGTGCTGAAAAATGTCTCAATCCTACAAGAGACATTTTATCACCAATTGGCCTTCATCCTTGCATAATTTAATAATTTTCATTATTCAATTATCCTCTAATGTCATTCTCCTCTATTAATTAAATAATTCTTAATTATTTGATTAATTCACTTTAGTTTATTCTCCCTTTGATTAATTTAAATAAATATCAATTTTATTTAAGTTATGTCACTAACAACCCCTTTTCCTCTTATAATTAAATAATTTTATTTATTTAATTATTTATCCTATTCTTATCCTCATAATTAAATAATTATTTTTAATTATTTAATATTTAGCACTCCACCTTTCTTCTATAATTAAATAATTATTTTTAATTAGTTAATTATTCATTTTCCCTTTTCAAAATTAAATAATTTTTATCATTATTTTATTTTATTTTTTTCTTACCTAAACCATAAATCTCAAACACTTTCTTGAGTTTTGATCCATTCATCCTTATCCTTGTTTTAATCCATCCCATCCATTGATCATGATACCTCATCATCTAATCCTAACCCTTCATTTGAATTGGGATTTCTATATAAGCAAGTCACCATCTTCATTTCAAGGTTAACCAAAATCTTTGAAATTCTTCTATCAAGAGATCAAACTATCAATTGTCAACATCAAGTTCATTGAGTATATTGCATACTACCTATCTAAGAACAAATAAATCAAAATGGAAAAGAGCAATGGAGGTAATTCAACTATGGCATAGAGATTGAGGTTTACTACTTTATTATTGTGATTTTTATGTTCATTGATTCATGCATATTCCACAAATTTGAAACCCTACCTACACTCACCGTGGTTTTTCCCATCTTGAGTTTCTCACATATATTTGGTGTTTTCCCCATCTTGAGTTTTTCACGTATATTTGGTGTTCATTGTGTGTGTTTAAGTTTTATTCAATGCTAGTTCTATAGGTGCATAATGGCCTTTAAATCTTTATCCTAGTTTCATGTGTTTTATAAATTTTAGTACTTCATTTGTATCATAGTAATATTATTTTGGTTAGTATTACAATCTATCTTATGTATTTGTGACCTATCTTTTGGTTTTAATATGTATGCAAATTTTTAATCTTAATAAATTTCAAATGTTCATCACCTTTTATCATCAACAAATTATTTTTCCTAGATAAAGTTAATATAATAGGCACTATATAAAGAGTACACAAAAAAATATAAAAAATCCTAGAAGTATTTTATTTGTAGTAAAATTTATTTATTACCATTGAATATAAAAATAAAAAATATATTTTTATCTTTTTTATGAAAACTAATCAAAAAATACTTGAAATAAAATTCTTTTAATTTTAGAAAAAAATAAATTGAATCAATAGAGAAAATGACATAAATCATTAGTTTACATTACATTTCAATTTTTGATAGTTTGTTTAGAATGTTTGGTAAGATGCACTAAATGCTTAAAAATTGATTTTTATGATTAAATAAAGTTAAAAGATGGGACACATTATATAATTTCAAATAAATATAACATTAATAGTTAAAAATTATATATATGAAAATAATATTTACTTAGGGTTAATTTAGTCTAGTTAAATAAAAAGGAAGTCAAGCATAATTAGTCTAGATCAACTAAATTTAATTGCAATATTGATAATTTACAACAATTAATTTAAAAAGTAATACAATAATACACAATTAGATTGAAAATGGCATGCAAATTTTACCATTGCAATAAACAAATAACAAAAAATAAATAAAGTTCAACAAAAATATATATATAGGAAAGAGTGAAATTAATTTTTAAGTTTATATTTTAACTATTTTTTTTTTAATAATTGTGTAACAATAGGAAATAATGATCGGTGAAACTTAAAAGCAAAAAGTATGAAGGGAATTTTTTGGGGGGTTAAATTATACCTTATTATTATTTTAATTTAGTGCGTTAACAACAGGTAAACAAGTCCGAACAGAATGCAACTCCGAGTTTGGAAGTTTCTCATTATTTATGATTTAGTTTTTTCAATCTTGTTATAAAACTTCTCAAAGATTAAACCGGCCTAAAGGAAGACGACAACCAAGGTAGGCCCTCCATAAACGAAGATAGCAGGGCCTCGATTATATCACTATCTGCCTTCCACTGTAACAGCTCAATAAGAAGAAAATGCAGGGAGGTCCCGATCCAGACATGAGAAGTGGCTTCTCTAAGAAAAATGGGATCTATTACAGCAAAAATAAGCGCTTGGCGATTCCAGACGATCCATACCTGGATGTTGTCTCTTATGTTCTTTCTCGAAAACACCCAACTGCAGAAATTGCTCTGATTGATTCTTCAAGCAATGAACAGATTTCCTACCACCAATTGCCTACAAAGATCAGACGTGTTGCACTAGCTCTATACAGATTGGGCATAAGGCAAGGAGATGTGGTCTGCATAATTTCTCCCAATTCAATTCACTTCCCTGTAATATTTCTTGCAATCCTGTCATTGGGAGCAGTGGCCACCACCACCAATCCTCTCAACACTGCAGCCGAAATAATCAAGCAGGTAATCAGCTGCATCTTTTTTTATACACTTTACAAGAAATGCTTGAGAAAATAAATCGCAGGTGCAGAGTTTGAATTTATAAATTTAATTAAACTAAAAATGCAAATAGAGACTATAGCTCTTTTTTCTCTGTTAACTCTCTCTTCTGTATATACATTAATGATCATAACTCTTACAGAATGTGAAAAATTTTACTGTTCAGCATTGTGATATATTTATTGTGTAAACAATTCACCAACAGCAATTCATCTTCATGGTATATTCACCACGTATATAACAAAATATATGTACTTTTTCCTTTTTTGGATGCTCTTGGCCACTTAAATATTGAAAAATGTTTTACGTACTGAATATACCATGATGAATTTCTAGTGGTGAATTGTATGTGCATGAATTGCTGGCGGTGAATTGAATATGTCACAGCAATGAATTGTTGGAAGTGAATTGTTGAGAATTAATTGCTGAAAGTGAATTTTCCTATAACCGAACTTTTATATCTAATCACAAAATCATAATTCCTCTAGTTTCATTTGTTGATTACTATTTAATACAAAATGCCAAAACCAATACAAGAACTTAAACGGAAAAAATTACAGTGACCCATTGACAGTGAACGCAAGATTGTCCATTAAAATTTGGTAACCATATTCTTGTCTAAAATTTACAGGTAAAGGATTCAAAAGCAAGGTTGGCATTCACAGTGGCTGAATTGAAGGAGAAAGTGAAAAGCACGGGGCTTCCTACGGTGGTGATTGCAGAAGCAGGAGAGGAGGATCATATTGTTGCTTCTGAGGAGGGCCATAACATTCCCTTTGCGGAACTGGTTGAAGGTCATTCGGGGGAGCTGCCGGCCGTTAAAATACGGCAAGACGACACGGCCGCCTTGTTGTATTCGTCTGGTACGACGGGCGTGAGCAAGGGAGTGATCATCACTCACAGAAATCTCATATCGATGATCATTGTGCTCATTCGTTTTGTTTTGTCGGAGTCGGAGACAAAGGCGTGGGAATTGGTATATCTGGCAGTGCTGCCCATTTTCCATGTTTATGGCCTCGCGATGTTTGCGTCGGGACTTATTTCGGCGGGTGCCACATCCGTCATTATGCGCAAGTTTGGGTTTGAAGAGATGCTGAAAGCCGTCCAGCGCTACAAAATAACCAATTTGCCGGTTGTGCCGCCCATTATTTTGGGGCTTACAAATTCTCCGATGGTGGACAAATATGATTTGTCTTCATTGAAATACATGTCCTCGGGTGCTGCGCCCCTCGGTAAGGAAGCAGTCCAGGCTTTTGCGACTAGATTTCCCCAAATCGAATTAATCCAGGTATTGACACTAACGGTTTCTTTTTTTTCTGTTGACCATCGAAATAGGGTCTTAAATTAATACCAACTGTAAGAGTATAAATTTTAATAATAGTGCGGTCCAGGAAGCGATCCTATTAAGTAAAAAAAAAAAAAATATGCTACAGGATTAATTGGAATCTTTTCCTGAAAAATAGCGGCTCCTATTTTTAGGACTGCAAATTTCCCTGGGTGGAATTGAGATGGGACTAGAAATTACCCCTACAGCTTAGGATTTTTTTCTACCACTTCTTTATCATTAAAATTTTAAATTTCTAAAAGAAAATAAAAATGAGAGAATTTTTATTTATTTATTAATTTTTATCAAAGTATTCTAGTTCATTCCTTAAATTTTGGAGCTCAAACTTTTAAGCTGAATTGCAAAATTAAGTTCATGGGACCACCAGCTTTAAAATATTCCTAGAAAATCTCAGCAACACTCACTGAATTTTTTAGGAAGTCCCCCTCCATGGGACCTTACCCTAAGAATATTGTTTTTTAAATGGAACATCAATAAACTTGTGAACTAAAGTCAATGATTTGTAAAAGCTGATGTAGATTTATATTCCATTAGAAGTATAGACATAGTGACAACTTATATTATATATAGTTATATGGAATATTATGTGTGTTTTTATCATTTTAAAATGTTTTATTTATTATGAGAATTAAGGTATATACCATTATTTATTTAAATAATTGTGCAATTTGTTTGTTTTTCATTGTTTTAAGCATAGATCTTGGGTGTTCTTTTTTTGAAATGTTGTCATCTTTAATTATAAAATTATCTTAAAATGAATCTATAGAACTATTTTGTTGAGTACATCCATCTTTTGATCTATCATAATAATACGTAAAAAACAATAAGAACCATTAATATAAATAAAAAAGGAGAAAAACTAATGAGCCTAGTATGTAAAAACAATAAGAACCATTAATATACATATAAAAGGAGAAAAAATAATGAGCCTAGTCATTCTTACATACCATTGGTATAGAACCTCTACTTTTATTCTAGATAGCATAGATCTTTTGACTTAGAATTCCAAATCTTTTAATCTTTCCAAGCATCCCTCAACCTTGGATTCTTGGAGAATTCTTAATAGAAGAACACATTTCTTTCATGTAGGATTTTCCAATAGTCTTATGCACTTTGACTATTTTACAATAATTATCAATGTTTGTATCGAATATTTTGAAATTGTCAATAAAAATTTATTATTCTTTTGACCCAATTAATTTATGAAAATATTGATTTTCATCATTAATTACACATACTACACACCTCCTCCAACTCTATCAAAAAAGACACTCCTCAGATTATAGTTAACAAGATTTATACTTGAAATTCTACAAATAAAAATTTGCATTACCTTATAAACTTCCACTCTTAGCTATTTTTAATTTTTATTTTTTTTATTTTCATTTTCTTGTAAATGTAATCTTATAGATCATGCTTCTTAACCACCAGGGTTTCATATTGATTTATTTGCACCAAGCTGCCACACTAATCAACATCGATTTTCTTTTTCCTAAGCTCAATTCAAATACTATATGTTTTGATTAGTGGCAAAACAAAAATAAATATTAAAAATCAAAACACCAACAATCCACCGCCATGACAAATTCAGCTCAAGTAAAATTCACCACCAGCAATTCACAGCCATGGAAAATTAATCCCGTGACCGTGAATTTATGGTGGTAAATTTTACTTGTGATGAATTTGTCATGACGGTGAATTGTTGACAGTGAATTTGCCATATACCATTTGAAATTGACATAGAGCTTCCACCACTAAGCCAATCTCCAAGAGAGGTAAGCGTATGGAAAAATAAAAATGGGTGTAGATTATTAATCTGTCACTGATATATAATGCAGGGCTACGGTATGACAGAGAGCACTGCTGTGGGAACCATAACTACAAAGGAAAGCTCCAAAAAATATGGTTCTGCAGGTTTTTTAACTCCAAATATGGAAGCGAAAGTAGTAGATGTGGATAGCGGAGAACCTTTGCCTCCCAATCACAAAGGGGAACTCTGGCTCAGAGGTCCTGTTGTCATGAAAGGTATGAACACGATCCTAAATCCATCATGGGGAAAAAACATGGCCCAGTTTTACCCACCAAAAAAAACAGAATGATGGTCTGTAATGAACAATGCAGGCTACTTCAGTAACGAAGAAGCTACATCGTTAACAATAGACAAAGAAGGATGGCTGCATACGGGGGATCTCTGCTACTTTGATGACGACGGCTGTTTGTATGTTGTTGATCGTTTGAAAGAGCTAATCAAGTACAACGCATTCCAGGTAAAAAATTTGATCATCTTCTCACTAAAACTTCCAAACAATAATAGCATGTTTATTTTATATGAAATGATACGTTTTGCAGGTTGCTCCCGCAGAACTGGAAGCTCTACTGTTATCACATCCCGCGATTTTAGATGCAGCCGTTGTGCCGTAAGTTATTAGTTATCTTAGAATTCATAAGTTCTATGGTATGAATAAATCTTAATTTTATCAAGTTATTGGTTGACATTCAAGGCAAATTCATTGCGGTCAGTAATTCACTTCCAACAATTCATCATCAATAATTCATTGCGATAACAAATTCATCTTTAAGAAAATTTACTATCAGCAATTTATCTTCGTGGAAAATTCATCGCCACTAACAAGATGAATTATCCACAGAAATGAATTTTTGATGGTAAATTTTCCACGACGATGAATTGCTAGCAAAGAATTTTTCTAGAAGATAAATTGTTGGAAACAAATTGTTGCTGGTGCTGCATTAACTAAATGGATTTAAGATTTTCCATTTATTATTTGTCGTGGTTTTGTGGTGGATAATGTTCAGGTTTCCGGATGAAGAAGCAGGGCAAATACCGTTGGCATATGTGGTGAGAAAAAGTGGAAGCCATTTAGATGAACAAGATGTTATCAGTTTCGTTGCTTCACAGGTAACAGAATATAAAGATTTAATAAAAATTTAGCACCTCCTATATTGTGAAGGAATATATGATAACAATCTATAGTTTTGTGAGGCCACTTATATTTTGTAAAGATTATTAGGCTATTTTTCGATTTTAACGAATGAAATGAGGTTGCAGGTGGCACCATACAAGAAGGTTAGAAAAGTAGCGTTCGTGAATGACATTCCCAGGTCTGCAGCAGGAAAGATCCTTCGCAAAGAGCTTACAGTCCTTGCAACATCAAAGCTCTGATGGTGTTTACCATCATTAACAATTTATTTATTTATTTTCTTCCGAACTTGAAACCTGGTTACCCATTCTTTTCGGTCTAAAAGATATGCAATTGCATGGGACATTTTGTGCAAATTAAAGATTTTTTATTTCCACTTTTTTATTATTGTTTTTTCATCATAAATTATGTGTATGATTTTTAATATTGATGGACATACTTAAATCTAAGAATATATCATTACATAACATCATAGATTGAGGAAATCTAGTGTTTTTAAATTAAAATTCATATAAACATTTCACAAATAAACTTTGGAGTAATTATTACTCCACAACTTTGCAGTTCATAAAAAATTTTAAAAATGCAAGGTTGCAATGGTTGTCCTGAGGATCATTGAAAGACAGATTAATTTTGTCCAATTATTTTAGCGAGCACGAATTTATAAAAGTAGCACTTGCATTTATAGGAGGTTCAAGGATTACGTCAATAGAAAACTATATGTATGTTAATATGTTAGAGAGTGTGTGTTATGCATGGGTGTGTATGGATGCCATGTGCTACAAATTCTAGTTGTATGTGGTTAGGTTAAACAATTAATATTAAGCATTAAATAATGGAATGAAATAAATTTAGCAAATCTAGATTTTTTCCTTAAAGAAATTAAGTATTATCTAATTTTGAAATATTAGTATATAAATTTAAAACATAAAGCAATACAAATGAAAAAGAAAGTTGTCATCAAATTGACAAAAAATATTGTAAATGGAAATATAATGTTTCCATCCAGCTAAAAAATCAATATTTATCTAGATTTTAAGTGATAAGTGAGAATTTGGAGGCTTTTACCATTAGATGGAAGTTGGTTTACTATTAAATGATAGCTAAAACTGGTAGTAAATATATAAAAAATTTAAAAATATTATTAACTAGCACTTGCACCTAAAGGAGGTTCAAGGAGTACATCCATAGAAAACTATATATATGCTAATATGTTAGAGAGTACGTGTCTATGCATGGGTGTGTATGAATGTCATGTGCTGCAAATTCTAGTTGTATGTGGTTGGATGAAACAATTAACAAGTGTCACGTAGGAGTATTTTTCCTTTATAACATTGTAATTATAGTTTTGTAGGTTTGAAAAAATAAAATATAAGTTTTTTTATTAATGTAAATAGAATTAAATATAAGTTTTGTTAATTAGTTCTTTATAGGTCTATATTGTAGGATATCACATGCCTTAATCTTATTGTCAAGGGCCAATTTTAGCTTTCCTTAAACTTTCAATATCAAGGTTGTTTTGTAGGAACAAAATAAATGAATAGCCAAAAATATTTGTACGCCCTCTCATTTCATCTACAAGCACATGGATTTATTGACAACAAAATCATCATAATTGAAATTGTTATGAATCTTTTAGTCAATTTGCTATAAGCAAATATGTATTGCAAACATTTTGTACATTTTACAAACAAAATTGTGTATATTTCAAACTACACTTCCTTACCATATTTACCCGAAGGCGTGTCCTATATGAGCTTTCTTTTTTTTCTGGTTGACGCCTACCATCCACGAGAACATAAATCTTGTTTTATTTGCACTTTTTATTTTTCCCCCACGTCGGAAAACTTTCTAAACTCATTGGTTGTTCTCACGCCGGAAAAAAAACATGTCAGAAAAAGTCTTAAGTAATTTAAATGTCCCCCGCTGTAAACTTAGTCATTTAAATGTCCCCCGCTGTAAACTTTAGGATTTCTATTTTTTTAGATTAAAAGTCTAATGAGCAGCGTCTGAGATTAAAGCTAGGGCAGGGCCATCTAAAACAAGTTTCATTTTGATAGAGGTGGACCAGGTGGTAATAAAATTTCACTTTGATCGAGTTTATTTAAACTAAAATGTGGGAGAAAAAAGCATAATTATGGTTAAATTTGTCTCCTCACAAAGTTGATTTTTGAAAAGAATAATAATAAAAAATTAAATGTATAGTGGAATAGTTGTAAATATTTTCCCTTGATTACGGCCCTAATAATAGAATTTAACATTAGACATCCTTTCTTTTATAAAATATAATAAACAATTTAGTTTTTAATATATAATGTTATATTATATAACAATATAATAGTTAATACATAAATAATAAATAGAATAATATAATATAATAATAATGACGTAAATATAATAACATAATAATATAATAATAAATACATAAAATAATGACATAAATAATACATATTTATATAATAATATAATAGATAATACATAAAATTTAAAAACAAAATAATATTATTATTCTATAATAAAAAAATAAAATAAAATTAATAATAATATTAAAATCATTTTCTAAATGACCTATCAATTGATCTCACATACTACACAAATGTGTGCAAAAACATAAAAAAAAATTTCCTAATTGACCTTCCACACCTCTTCGGCGTACCCATTGCACAAGGTGCCATAGCTAGTTACTAAAATATAATTCTCTATAGAGTAAACATTGCATCCCCATGCAAGCCTTAATTAATTAGAAATGCAAATAATGAAACTTCTTTCACCTTTTTCATCTTTCTCTAACAAAAATGACATCTTTACTTTATACATGATAAATTATATTACAAACTTGGCTTTTACAACCTTTTAAATAAATTTTAATATAAACTAATTTTTAACATAGATACCACTGAATATAAACTCATATAAACTAATAAATCATAGTTGTTAAAATGATGGGATAAAAATGAAATTTTATTTTTCATTCAATTCAACGATGTCAATGGTAAGAGAGCATAACTAATATAGTTTCATTTCAGATATTCCGGTAGAAATATAAAGCATGGGTATGCAGTCTTCATTGTTGCACGAATATAGGTTACCACTTGCAGCATTGCTCTTATCCCAAGTAGTTACGATTAGTTTCCACCTACATGCAGAACGGTTTTGGTTCATTTGTAGTGAAAAAGCTTTCTTTAAATAGGCGAGTATCATCTTCTGCAAACTCCATACTGTATTTACATTTGCAAGAGATTAAGTAGGAACTTTCGGGTAGCTGGAGTCAACTTTCGACCAAGCATTTAGCAAAAGAAGAGAAGGCTCAAAAAGTGTGTTTAATGTAATTCTCAATTTGAATTCCATTTTATTTGATATTGTCAATTATGTTATTTGTGATGTGGATATTTTGGCTCTTGTTTGGTTAGCTCTCATTTTCACCATGTGGGTATTGTCATGAAGTTTAGAATCTCTTTGCTCAAACATTCAAATTTTCTTATCTCTCACTTTCACTGCATGGGTTTTGTATCCAAAATATGGAATCACGACCGGTTAGAATGTGTAAATAGTTTGGCATAATTCCTTAAATAAATAGAGCTATATTTATTTCTTGAACCTATTAGTCTTTTGGAACTTTTCTACCGTAAAATTAGGAACCTTTTGGAGTAAAATGATCATATGGAATTTGGTGTTTTCATCTCTGCTACAACTTTTTAGTATTTACCAACCAAAATTAGCAGTAAATATTTTGGTGGGAAATTATCTGATAATGCGTACTAAATGAAGGTTGTCATGGGAAATAAATTTCCCAAGCATTTTTACCATAAATTTTAGCCTCCCTCACTTGTCCCAACTGAACCTTCCTTCCCCAAGGAGCACTTGCCTCCTGGGAAAATAGCCGTTGTTTGCAGTTTCTATAAACATTATCTTTGACGAGTCCACCTATAGCATAAAAACATGAGTGGTAGTCCTGTGGCATCATGGCCCTTGTACCCATTGAGTAAGCAATGAAGTAGTGTTTTTTCGTTCCCATTTTTTGTTGCTTTTTGAGTATTATGGCTTGGATCTTAGATATGGTCAGTAAATGTTACCTAGCATAGAATTGGATAGAAAATCGAGAGCTTGGTGAATAGGACCATTATGTGGTACACAAGATATGTGAGAGATCATATCAGTCTGCTTACCACAGTCATGTAGGATTACCCAAAAGATATACTTCGGTTGTTGACAGAGCAGCAGTTGACTCTCTCCAGTCACTTCATCCACACAGGCTCTGGACAGGGTTGAAAGGAAATTGGACTCAGAGATTAAGTTGATGGGGTGCACTGAAACTTCCCTGGAAATAAGGCCCATGCCTAAAACGATGCTAAAAGTGGTGGTTCAAATTTTAGATATAGCAACAACCTCTAGCTTCACCCTTGAATAGACCCTTACCAGATAATGCACTTCATTCAAATTCTAAAGAACAAAGTCCATTCTCTGGATATATCATATATCCCATCATGCAATTATAGATCTACAAAAAAGACAAAAGCCAACAACTATATCACTGTACGCACTAGGGAGTTGCATGGGCCAGCTCAAGACACTAAAGCATTCAGTAATCTTTCTATTGATTATGTTCTATCTACACAATTTGTTAATTCTGTTTGACAGGGTTGTTATGATATTTTTGGTTGCTTGTATTCATGGTTTTCTCTTATGCTCAATTTATAGGCCATTACTTCAGCTTTGTCAAATAAGTTGTAGGCCTTCTGGACAATTTGTTGAAAATTTGAAATTTCCACCCTAGAATTCCCCACCCAAGAGGTTGCATTGTAATAAATATAATATTTAGGGTATTACAGTTTTCTTGTCTGCCCAAAACTAAGTAATATTGTATTTATTGACTAGTTTATGCCAAGTCCCCTTTCAAGAGAATGCTAAAACACAAAAAGGGATGCCTAAAAGCACCTTTAACCTTTGGAGCAATTTGTTGAATAAGAAACCAAGAGAACAGGCAAACACAAATAATGGATGCTTTAACTTATTTGAATAAAGAAAATGGAATGGGAAATTAACGAGGAATCAAAGGGTGAGGGCACATTCCTGATATCGAGAATATCATAATACCAATATGTAGTAACACTCAAATTCCCTACATCAATCCATGTTTTCCTCAATCAAAACTACTTGTTCAGGGCTGCAACAGTCTTTTAAAACAGTCATGGCTCTTGAGGATACAAGACTAGTTAGCAGTTAATAATTTTATTGAGAACTATAAAAAATCATTTTGTGCTCAAGTATAGTTGTACGTTTATTTAGGTCCAATTTTGTCCGAAGGATTGTGATGCATTATGTAGTAGCATTTTATTTACATAGATGAATATAATAATTATGTGATGCATTTTTCAAGGATCAAAGAATGTATTTCTTTTCTTAGTTAGTGGTCCCATGTTTTTAAAATTTTATATTTATTTTAATTAATTGTTGATCAAACTTTAATAACAATTATGATAGATGTAATAATTATTGAATTAGGGGAACCCAAATTCCAAACTATTGACATATCAAACTATTGATGAATAAAAATTAGTCAAGCTTACTCAACTTTTATGTTTGACCATTGAAACTTGGTTATCGAGCAAACAAATAAAAGTAAAATTCATTTTAGAGATTTATTGCTTTTGTTTTCTATTTTGCTCTTTATTTCTATGTTGCTTGCAAACCTATAATTTCTTGAATTTGGATATTTATTTTCAGCTAACAAAGGAAGGACATACACTTTTTAGGTATATATCATTTCATTTTTTTCATATTAATTTAATTGCACATATTTGTAAGTGGCTTAATTAGTTAAATTTGAAATCTTCTTTTTATACAATTTTGACATTTCTACAATTAGTTGTTTTATTTTTTTTCAGAGATTTTTTCTATACACATTTCAATTCAAATTACTTATTAATATTTTTTATCGATGCAAAAGGTAGCTAAGGGGTTGCACCCATATATTAATAATTTGAATATGAACATTACAATCTAAGACAGGGGACCATCAATGGATCACCCTAGAAAACCATGTACAAACCAGAAAACCTCTATACATGAGCTCCTTTGTACCAAAATGGAGCCATCACTCAAATCTAACCCTGCAAAAATTATCTATATGCAAAAATATTAGCATTTTGCAATCCCCATATCAGCACCATTATCGAAATTTACATATTTGAGCACCCACACATAACCCTAGACCCATCAAAGCACACAAACTTTGGTAAAACCCCACCCATAACCCCACAGAGCTAAAATGCACCAACATTGTAATCTTACCTCAAGAAATTTAGTATCCTAGCCCTTCCCCAATTGGTCATGTCATCCACATCCACCAATCCTTTAGCGGTAATGCATTCCTGCAACCAACCCGCCCCTTCATTAGGAACCAACCCCAATATCTTCTTCAAAAATTGGATACTCTCAATCGCCATTGCATGAAACTAGGCAAGGATGTTGGATCGTTGGTGAAAATCAATGGATAGCATTTTGGAGGCAACCCACATCGACAAAGCAAGTAATAGTCATTTGGTAATGACACACCCCGACCCACCTTGTAATTTTCCAAAACATCCTCAAGGCCAACTAGAAACTTTCCCAAACTAGCTTTTTATAGAGTTGGCACGCCATATCCTTAGTCTCCCTTGTCTCTAGAATCAAAGATAAGAACATTGTAGGGATGAAAAGAATGAAGAAACTCCCTACCGAGCACCATCTTGAGTGCATGAATGATTAGACCATGCTTGGATTTAAACACATTACCCAACCTTTTTTCCGTCACCTCCCTCATGAAAGCCAACTGGCTCTTTGTGCACTCCAATCTTATTGGGTTACCCATACCATTCAACCCAGATGCACCAAACACACACAGCCAGAAGTTTTCATGGAAAAATACTAGGAAGACACTATTTTATGATCACCCACTAGCATTAACCCTAACTTCGTACGATCCTCATAGTACAAGCCATCAATGTGACATCACCTCCACACACCATATTCTTACTATAACCCACCGCCAAACTTAGAGATCACATAAGCTAGCTTAAGCCAGCCCAGACAATGAGGCATGTTTGGCCAAGTCATCCCCCACCCCATTTCCCTCCCGATAAATGAGTCACCTTGAAGGCATCCAACTCAGCAATTATGTGATGGGAGTTAGCCATCATCTTAGTTTTCAATTGGGGATCCAACCCATCTTGATATCGTTAATTATGATTAGAGATTCCCTCTCTAGATGGATTTTTCATAAATTTAAATTATGTTTGGCAGATTGAAGCCCCATCAAGATGGCTTGAAATTCTACCTCATTATTTGTGTCGGCCCCTAGATAAGTAGAGTTCTCAATTATTTTCTTCCCTTCATGATCCATAATCACACAACTCACCTTGGCACTCTTTCTTGGATTGCCCCTTGTGGCTCCATCAAAATTCACTTTCACCCAGCCCTCCTCCGACACCATCCACCTCACACCATCCCTTGAAGCCCACGTGGGACAAGCCCCCGAGACCTCATTAATGGGGGAGACCACTAGCCCAGGCCACACCTTCTTGATTTCTTTGTCCCAATTTGAGAAATAGTTTTATTTTAACCTTTGATTCTGAGAAACATTATTAACTGTTTCCACAATGCTTCTTTGAACTTTTTCCCTAGCACTTCTTTATTCATAGCTTTGTCTTGGAAAATCTACCTATTCCGTTCTTTCCATACTTCCCAAATGATCATAGAGGGAGCCACCGTCTAGATGCTATGGAAAAGGCCATGAAACCTACTCTTTGGACACATCAAAAAGAAGGTCCTCAAATCTTTTAGAAAAGGGCTCTACCAACCCAGCTTGCCCATAACTCGACACCAACAAAATTCATCCATCTCACAACCAAGAAGAAGATGATCAATGTCCTCCTTAGCCTTTTCACATAGTGCACACTGGCTAGGACCTTGGATTACTAGATGAGATCATCTCTCCTTGGTAAGAATGTGTTTCTAAAATGCCACCCAAGCAAATACCCCTACCTTAGGGAGGCACATGTATAATGCCAAAAGAGTTTTTTCAGCAAGTCATCTTTTCTCATTGCCCTCTCTTTTAGTTTGTAGCCCAACTTAACCTTGTAATCGCTCATTGTTCAACTGCACCACCTCACCCTATCTGCTTCTTCTGTTATGACTAAATGTCTCGACTCAAGCTTCTATCGCAACCAAGCCTTTTGCTCCTCCAAGGTATCAACACCATCTAGTGGTTTCCAACTCCAACAACTGATCCCTTCAACTTCCTTCCATTCCACATAGTCCCTGACTTACTCACCCCAGTATTGACATAAAAAAAATTAAGATCAATCATGTTGTCATCCCATCCCAAGACATATTTTCCTTCTCAAGAACCATCCTAAAACATACAATCCCTATTGTTGATCATGAAATCTTGCACTTCTCTTGAATAGCCTTATGGGAAATTCAATGAGTGGGGGACATAATTGTGCCTCACTGAATAACCTCTGAGATTTTTAGAGAAGTCAACTCTTCTTTGGTATTTGGGGAAAAGGGAGAAGGAAATACAGAAAGGAAACTTAATGTGGTGATGCACCAAAGCTTATACAACATTTCAAAAACCCTAACAAACTCTAGTTTCTGATAAAGTGAACACAAAATGCCACATACCCTTCATTTTTTTAAGGAGAACAAGCAACTAAGGCCTATGCGAGCATAGAGCAGTCATTCAAATCCTACCATGAGAAGCACCCATCAAGGTTCAAACAGAAAAAGGAAACCCAAATTCAAACAAGATACTTTGGATCCTTACATAGCTATTCCACCTGATAGCATAATATGAAATTGACAAAAACTTCAACAAGAGAATGAAAGAGAATTATAACATGATTCAACTCCTGAAAGTTTAGGTTATGAGATCATAAAAGCTAGTAATTGAAAATTGAATATCAAGACTTATATACAGAAGTAAAGAGACATAAAGAATTCAATTTATATGAGATAGAGAATAAAGCATAAAATGAAGGCCATATGAAAACAATCTAATACGAACTTTCTTCTTCTATTTGCAGAATAATGAAAATGCTAAGGCCAGACAATAAATCTATACAATTGTCTTCACATCAATTATAAAATTACGATTAGATCTCTGTAAGAAATCCTCTATATCATATTCTACTACTATTGATAATCTATAACCTATCTATCTATTGATCGATATACCATCCACTACTACTCTAGATTCTTTAGAGGCTCCTAGAAAATTCCCTTTTATAAGACAAGGGAAGCATACGAGTACCAAGCACTCTATGCCACCAAAGCTAGAAACTGTAACATGTGTCATCACTAGACGGCCTCAAAATCCGATTGAAAAATAGATCTAAAATGATAATAAAAATTGAGTTGCTTTAATAATGGTGATGGGTGGAATAACTCGATAACTCCTATCTCCTAAGAGCTTCGTGTAGGTTTTTTATTGCTATAAATGCTCGACTAAATCTAATACGATCTATTGTAGGTGATAATGGTGATGTCAAAGAGGAGGTTGACTCCCCAAATGGCAAAGGAATAAAATGTGTTGCCACTTGATATCATTGGTGAAGGTATAACTCTAAAGGTGAAGAAACTTGCTTGAAAAAAGGCAAGTGACATGGTAGGCTAGCGGGTGTTCTTCAAAAAATGGGAGAGCAGATTGAGGAAAATATTCATGGGGTAGTCGCGTGTACAGCTTCGAGCCTGAAAAGAAAGAAAAGCTTAAAAAGGTAGTGCAACCACTATGTGGCACAATTGCTTACCTTTTTTCCAAAATCATCTAACGACCTCTAAAAAGACACACTGAAGTGACATGTGGTGATACAAAGATAAAAGTGAAAAGGTGATGGCCTCATGGCCGAAAGAACAAAGTGGAGGGAACAAACATACTTAAAGAGAAAAAAATGCTCCATAGTTTTGGTGACTCACAAGGGACCTTCATCTGCAGAGGCATGCACCCAGAGAAACAAAACAAGAAGGAAAAACCAATGTGTGCAACATCTTAGAAGCCTGATCGAGGTCTATTATCTCCTTGAAGGATATTTCTCCCCATTTCTCTTGGGTCGCTCCAATGAGGGAAACGAGCTAGGCCAAGGGGAGAAGCACATCTTCGATCTCTTCAGTCGTAGGCAGTGAGATCAATTTTTGGAGCTTCAATTGGTCCTATTACTTGGCCTCTAAGGCATGTCTAAGTTGTTCTTCAATGAGTACTACTCCATCAGATGAAAATGGAGAGGGAAAACCTAAATGAATCAAAGCTCTGAAATCTTCTCTTATTTCGTTGATCTTCTTGGTTAGCACCAATTGATAGTTCTTACTCCTCTAGGTGGCCTAGTTACACATGATGAATTCATTTGCCAACCTGCCAACCGCTCTTCAGTCTAAAATCCTGGTGCTCACAAGAGTCCCCTCAGTTTCCTTATACAACTTGGTTATTAAATTACTCGACTCAATAAATCGAGGGGTGATTGTATTCAATATTTGGTCAACTGTTGGACTAGCCTTTTTGTTTAATTCCTGTGCATCAGCTATAAAACTCAAAGTTGGCCTCAGGGTCATTGTTGCAATCTTAATCCTTTCCCATTGCGAAAAGAACAACCTTTGTACCACCAAGTGGAGTTTGGACCTTCTTGCCACAGTCAATTCCTATTGGAACTGAGAATCCTTAACCTTCATTTCCTCCTGCAATTGATTGACCTTTGTCCATGCCTATTGAAGCTCTTCTGCTACTTGAGACCGAGTTGTTGGCAACACAAGGGCGGACAATTGAGAGGGGGGGTGAATCATTTGTCCCAGAAATTTAAACTTATCAAACTTATTAACCTTATTCTCATATCTGATCAATAACCATGAAAGCATAAATCAACAACACATTAGAAACACACATAACACCAAGATTTTTTACATGGAAACCCTGTTAAGAGAAAAACAACAGTGGAGGTCAGTCGACAAGATTATACCTTGTTAAAAGTATAAAAGAAATGTGAATGGGGAATGCACATGCATTCAGGCGCACTACCTAAAGCTCACTTCTCAATTACAAAAGGAAGACTCGTTGTCTTACAAAAGGATTTGGATTACATCCACAAGATTTTGAACTGAGAAAATAACATTTGTTAATACCTGATTACAGTTTCAGTTAAGCACATGAACACTTCTTCACACTCTGCTCACTCTTCTTTACACTATGCTTCTGCCTTTGAATGATTAGGACATTATTCACACATATCATACACAAACACACCTTCAAATGGAATAAAAATTTGCTTATATATATCTGCAAAAAAAGATTACATCACTACATGTATGTCGGCCTCAATAAAATAATAAAATGAATACAAACTGTGAGCCCAAAACAATAAATAATTTTCAATGCGAATCAACCAAGGTCGGCCACAACATAGTGAAGACCCAAAATAAAATCTTAAAACACGAACCACCTTCAAATATTATTCCTCGAAAATCCACAACATGCTACAACACCTTGTCGGCCAAGAACATGAAGAACATGAACATGCAAGAGAAAATCTACAATCGCGAGCATGTAATGTCCCCTTTTCCGTGAAGGCACTAAACCTGAATCTTGTGTTTAAAGTGTTTCTCAAAGAGACATTAAAGACATTAGAGATCAATAGATTTCGGTAATAATACCTAATAAGATCAAAAATTGATATAAATATTTCAATCTTACTTACTGACTACCTCCCTTATGATATAAATATTTCAATCTTACTTACTGACTACCTCCCTTAGCATATCCATATATTCTAAAAGAAACCGAAATATCTCATATTCTTTACAATTCCTCTTCTTAATATATCTTAAGTGTAGTTCTTTTCTTAAACATATATATACGTATCAGGTATACGTGACAATCCTAACTATTGTCCACTCTTCCCATTATTATTGAATATTCCTTTATTTTTATTTAGTTATCTTGAACGACTTAAACACATTCCTCACTCACCAATTACTGAGAACAAAGTTACCATCTTCTGTATCGACCTGCTATTGAGGCTCGTTCTTGATTCCAACTGTCCGATCCATTTATCCTCTTAGTGATGATTTTTCCCTTCATCGGTGATGATATGTTTTCTCCTCTATTGGATGCAAGCTTCATCACACCCGACTTAAGAATGAGTCAGTCAGCTTTTTGATGTACATTACCAGAACACACAGCTAACAGGTCTCCTCAAAAATTCTGCAATCCCACACAACTTGACCACTGGGTGGATACACCCGTGACCTTTTTGAATTAGAGGATGGACGGGTAATGTGGAGGCGACGGTAGTCGGGGAACGGGTTGAATATATAATAAGGAGCTCCATGCGACCCCGTAAGTTTAGTGTTATCTATATATAGCGGCTTCACCAGCCGTCGTGTCGTCTTTCTGAAGGACATTGTTTTAATATTGGGAGCAAATACTATGAATTCCACTCCTGATTCAGCTTATAAGGTAATCTCCAGGAGCAGCTCTGTTGATGCCAACCAGGATCTATATTCGAGCCAGACAATCCATCGCTTTCCATCATGCGTCGTCTGTTCCTTGTCTCTTTTCTTTCTCCGTCTCTTATCTTCTTGAATTTGTCATTTGTAACACATTATAAGGTAAACGACATGGAGAAGGCATTTTTATATATATCCCCTAATATTTGTATCCTCAATGTTCTTTGAAAGGATATCACGTTTCTTGAAGATGAAATGCTTGGCCAAGAGATGCGCCCTTCTGTGAGAGATACCTTCTTGTTAGTTTGGAGATTGTTATAGCCTAGTCATCGCTGCTTAGTAGTAATAATACGTTTGAAGCAAAATGATGACCCTTTATATCGCTACCTTACTAATAAGTCCATCTTTATTTATAGCAATATTATTGAGAAGAGAAGGCGACGGCAAAAGGGCCCGAGTATTTTAGATTTAATATTGTTTTATTCTACGCTTCATATTTTATCATGTAGTTTTAGTATTTAGCATATAATAGTGGTTATAATATTTAGAATATTAACATTTATATTTTAATAGTTATAATATTGTCTTTTGACAATTGTAATATTTTTAATTACATTATCTTAGTGTCTCGATTTCAAGATAATCATAATCGTAATATTAAATTATTAATAATTATTTTTTTATGCATTTTGTTATTTGTTTATTTATAATAATAATATTGTCTTTTATTAATAATCATCTCATTTGTCAGATAAGGACGTAAGAGCATTTGATCAAGCATTATTAATATTTATTATAATACCTAGAATTGTGAAATTAGGGGACATGACAGAGCACAACGATCAATGTGGATGTGCAACATAGATAAAGTATGATCTAGAAACATCCACA